>OY390728.1:9629397-9688362 GCA_959613375.1 Heteropelma amictum | reverse complement strand
GCAAAGTACAAAAAAAAACGCACGCAAGTTTAGCATTCGACTTGGCGGGATAGGGGCGCCCCATGGGGAACTCGACAACCTCGAACAATTTATTTCGCGATTATGAACACACTTGGCTCGTTGCAGGAATATGATCCACGTACGAATAATACTCGTCAAACATACCAGCATGTGTATCGAGGAGAGCATAACGTACGAACGGTGCGCGAGCCACTGTCGTTGTACACACGCTGACAAAGTGAATTTTGATCGGAAATCACTTTTTTTCCTCTGTACGGTATTAATTTTCGTTTCCAAACATATTTATCCCCCATTAAAGTCACGCTTATTCTTTTTCGATATTATCTTGAATTATCGATAAAAACAAATCGCGAATTATTTACTTTTATTATTTCTATTGCCAATTTATCATAATTCAATATTTTGTATCGATAATGATAAATTATTAGAGCTGTTTAGCAAAAGGATCGTTTCGTTCTCACGCTTGATTCATCCCCCCTGCTTTTCGTTGTTTCAATAGGAGTAATAAGTCAAATACTTTGTTAAAAAAATTTTTTAAATCACACTCCGCAAGTGAGAATGGTACAGATTGGATTTGTACGTGCCTACGTGCCCGAAATCAGAATTCTCACGGACTCGCATGCCCGCAACATTCGCAATGACAGACCAGTGTGCGCATGGATATAAATATACATGTGTATTGTACGAATGTGCATGCATCGCGCGTGACAAACCGTGAGAGAAAGACGTAATGAGCTGCACACTTTATATCTCTCGTGTATGTCCTGTACACTTCGTGCCTGAGAGAATTACACACATTACTGTGTGTGTGTGTGTGTGTACCGAGTGGAAGCTAGTTGGGAACAAATTTCAAGGCGACTTTCGAAGGAAGTTAACGATTCCTTGTTTCCTACTCCGCCGAGAGTTTCTCTCCCCTCAACTTTTATCTCTCATCTACTTTATCTCGCAGTATCGCGTCGGATCAACTCGCAAAAGCTCCTTTTCCCACAAACGGAATAATGGATTTATCGAAATTCGATTTTAAAAAAAGTTGTGTATTCCATTTTGGAAATCCTTCGCGTTTTTCCTATCCACGAGGGCGTTTTCGCTGTATCTCATCTGCTCTATCTTACAGCATCTTTCGGATTAACTCTTCGCTGAATATTTCATTTTTATTCCTACGAGAAAATTATCGATTTATCGAAAAGTTTGAAGGAGACGTTTCGTTGGAATATTCGACGCCCTTTTGCGAAATTCGTCTCGTGCGCTTGGTCTTCATGGTTTTTTTTGTTATTATAAACAGAATAATGGATTTTCTCGCAAAGTTTCGATGAGAAAAAAAAATGCCGCATCTCGCCACGCGACGGTCGATCGGAACGTTCGAAACTCTTTACGTTCCATTTCACCGTGAAATCTACGAGGGCCTCTGCTTTATTTCTTCCACTCGATCTTCGCGCTCGTCAAATTAATTCGCGAAATTGTTTATTTTCATCGCAAAGGGGAATAATCGATTCGTCGCAAAGTTTCGATTTTGAAAAAATCTCCCGTCTCACATCGCGATTGTCGACTGAAATATTCGACGCTCTTCGCGCTCTATTTCCCAACGATATCTACGAGAGAATCCACTTTTCACCGAGGCATTTCATGAATATGAAATTTTCATTAAAATTCCACGCAATTTTGACGATTTGCCGGAGCGAGACGCTTGTAACGCGTTCGATCCATCCAACGCTCTTTCCGCATCGCGGCAACTCCGTCGGTGCAACCGTGAGACTCTCCTATCGCGCTACGGAAGACGAGTCTTTCGAGTTTTCTTACGCGTTACACTTTGTACGCGATTGTTGCACACTCGTACAAATCGCAAGTGCATACAAGCACTTTTTAAACTTAAAAATTTTTGAATTTAAAAATTTTCCAACGAAAAGAACAATAGCTATCGCGATTGACATTAAATACGACATTAATAATCATCGTTAAATTTACCATCGAAAATTTTATTTAAAAAAATAGAGATTGTTTGAAAAATAGAGAGTTGCACATCTCGAGAACGTCATTTGGAGGGTTTAAAAAATTCTTTGTCGCGAAATTTGAATATTGCCGATTGTGTTTTGAAATGTGTTACTTTTGTGACGTCATTTTCCGCATGAAGAAAAATCAGCGTCGATTTTACTTTGTCCAAGGTTGAGGTTGCAACGATCTGAAACTACGTGTAATTCATCTATTTAAAAATTTTCCAACGAAAAGAACAATAGCTATCGCGATTTACATTAAATACGACATTAATAGTCATCGATAACGTCTCGACGTGGACTAATGATCATTTTTTGAAAATTTTATTTAAAAAAATAGAGATTGTTTAAAAAATAGAGAGTTGCACATCTCGAGAACGTCATTTGGAGGGTTTAAAACATTCTTTGTCGCGAAATTTGAATATCGCCGATTGTGTTTTGAAATGTGTGACTTTTGTGACGTCATTTTCCGCATGAAGAAAAATCAGCGTCGATTTTACTTTGTCATCGCAAGTGCATACAAACACTTTTTGAACTCGAAATTTGCATCGTTGGACCTCAAAAAAAAATCAAATTTCCCCGAGTTTTTACGCTCGATTTTCCTGAATTTTTATTTCATTTTCTTTTTTCGTGTCATCTTTTGTAAAAATTGCTGAAAAATATTTGGCAAATCGTTGATATACTATATATATACAAGGGATAATCAGTGATGGACCATTTTCTCGTTCCCTCTCCCCTCTTTTTCGATCGAAAAAATCACTGTTCCCGGGGGGCTCTTGTGGAAAGTCGACGCTCGATTTTTTTACCTTCACCTCTTTGAGGCTCCGAGATTCATATTGTAAATCACGAAGGTACATAGACACACACACGAGGGGGGATCCTTCGTTCACTCGCGCGTTCGTTCGCCCGCGGCGGGTCATCGTCATTCTCACGCTCCCGATTCTCCAACCGTAGGGCTCGAAAATCATGTACTCTCGCGGTATATATTTTACTTATTATATACAGACGCTTATTTCTCTCGTGTCTATATGTTCTACTGTACATACTGCATATGTAGACTCGGAAAATATGTGAGCTCACGGAAAAAGCGACGATTTCTCGAACCAAGAACGACGGAGGCGAAGGAAGACAAGTAAGTAGACTCTGGCGTCGCGAAAATGTATCATGTTTTTTTTTTCACGAAATTACACGGCTGAAAGTTCACCGATAATATGAAAAAAAAAATAAAAAGAGAGGAAAAAAGAGAATCTTGCAAAAAGTGGGCGATTTATCGCCGTCCGATTTTTTCCGAAATACATAATTATAGTCTCGAGGAAAACCTGCGTGTAACGCGCGGAAAACTTTTGCGGAAAGCATTGTTTTCCAAGACCGGAAATTATTAGGAATGAGAGATAAAAAAAATGTTGAAAAAATCGCTTTTTGCGAGTATCGCCTTTTTCCATCTCGAACGTCGACTACGATTTATGTCTGACTTTATGAACGAGCTTCCCGATAATATGAATCGTACAGAAACGTGCCGAGCCAGCAGTTTCATCAGGGAAACTGCGTCTTCGATGCTAGCCAAAATTTGCTCCGAAATACGTATCGGATTCGGATTTATACCGGAGATATAAATTGATTTTTTTTTTCCTCTTTCCTGGATATAAATAAGGCTTCGCGCGCGTATTCGTGCATCAGCGTGTAACATCGCCGTCAATGAGATGAAAAACGTCGTCAGGAACGCTGAAAATTCCGCTTCGTCGTTTCCTGGTGCATGGAAAAATTATTTTCCTGTAAAATCGTGGTCATTCTTCTCTTAGCCAGCGAGATAAAAATGAGGGCAAATCTCTGTATTTCGAAGCGACGGTTAAAATTCACGAAAAAATTGAAACCATTTTTTTATCTCGCTTTCCGTTGCCTTCAGCGTGTCGTCAAAAAAAAAGGACACAGTTTTTCAAACGATTGAATCTCGAACGATCGAGTCGAATTTATTTCGAATTTAAATTGTCCGAAATTCCGTCTCATCGAAAAGCACCGCTCCGCGCTTCTTCTCCCGCGCATTGCCGATGAGTTAATTGACGAAATTATCGGAGAATATATGGAGAAGTAATAAAATTACACAGGCGCAAAACCTAGCGTTGTATGGCAATGAAAAGAGAGGAGGAACGAGAGAGAGAAAAAATTAACGACGTAGGAATAGATCGGAAGACTCTGACTCGTTTTGCACTCGGTCGCATCGGGACAGAAAATATGCGCGCGGAACTTTCGTTGATGCGTGAGCCTCGAATGAACAATATACGAGTGATTATTTGGCCCGGTGGATCGAATAAGTGGCTGCTGAAAAATCTGCTATGAAAGAGAGACCATGTGTCTGTATAATAATAATAATGACAATAATAATAAATCTTATAGCACGTTCCACACACCCATTATCGAATAGAATAGACAAGACACTTTGGTGATGCACCATTTGCCAAGAAGGACATGTTTTACATGCTCGTGCCAGGACTGCATCGTTGCACGTATACGCAGCTGAGATGGGAGCATTGGAACAATTCTTTGCGAAACTTTAGGAGCGGAGTTACGACCAAGGTTGAGGTTGCAACGATCCGAAACTACGTGTAATTCATCTATTTAAAAAATGTCCAACGAAAAGAACAATAGCTATCGCGATTGACATTAATAATCATCGTTAAATTTTCCATCGAAAATTTTATTTAAAAAAGCAGAGATTGTTTGAAAAATAGAGAGTTGCACATCGCGAGAACGTAATTTGGAGGGTTTAAAAAATTCTTTGTCGCGAATTTTAAATATCGCCGATTGTGTTTTGAAATGTGTGACTTTTGTGACGTCATTTTCCGCATGAAGAAAAATCAGCGTCGATTTCACTTTGTCGTCGAGTTGGGCTTGAGGAGGGAACTTTAGGAGCGGAGTTACGACCAAGGTTGAGGTTGCAACGATCCGAAACTACGTGTAATTCATCTATTTAAACATTTTCCAACG
Organism: Heteropelma amictum; assembly: GCA_959613375.1. NCBI lineage: Eukaryota > Metazoa > Arthropoda > Insecta > Hymenoptera > Ichneumonidae > Heteropelma > Heteropelma amictum. The sequence goes on along the minus strand of OY390728.1, from coordinate 9,683,371 downwards.
AAAAGAACAATAGCTATCGCGATTGACATTAAATACGACATTAATAATCATCGTTAAATTTTCCATCGAAAATTTTATTTAAAAAAATAGAGATTGTTTGAAAAATAGAGTTGCACATCTCGAGAACGTCATTTGGAGGGTTTAAAAAATTCTTTGTCGCGAAATTTGAATATCGCCGATTGTGTTTTGAAATGTGTGACTTTTGTGACGTCATTTTCCGCATGAAGAAAAATCAGCGTCGATTTTACTTTGTCGTCGAGTTGGGCTTGAGGAGGGAACTTTAGGAGCGGAGTTACGACCAAGGTTGAGGTTGCAACGATCCGAAACTACGTGTAATTCATCTATTTAAACATTTTCCAACGAAAAGAAAAATAGCTATCGCGATTGACATTAAATACGACATTAATAGTCATCGATAACGTCTCGACGTAGACTAATGATGATTTTTTGAAAATTTTATTTAAAAAAATAGAGATTGTTTAAAAAATAGAGAGTTGCACATCTCGAGAACGTCATTTGGAGGGTTTAAAAAATTCTTTGTCGCGAAATTTGAATATCGCCGATTGTGTTTTGAAATGTGTGACTTTTGTGACGTCATTTTCCGCATGAAGAAAAATCAGCGTCGATTTTACTTTGTCGTCGAGTTGGGCTCGAGGCGTATTGAAAAATCGCGTTCGCGTGTGCTGCAGTCCAGTTTTTATGTGCACGCGCAAAGACGTAGATTATTGAATGACGAAGTCCAATGACGTATTAAGCGAGCTCGGGAAGGCTTCAAGGCCAAATTTAATAGCGAGTTTGGTAAGCATCGGTGGACGAGCCCGGAAAGATATGGCTTTCGATTTGTATATACGTATGCGTGCGAGGAAATAATTAGGTAGAGCCGTAACGATGACGAGAGGAAGACTGCTTGACACGCGCTCGCACACAGAGTGTCCTCTTTGCGATGCACTGTTTTTCGAAATTTCATCCTCGGTAGATATGCATTCTTTCATCGACAAAACCCTCATTTTTCTCCAAAATTTGGAAAAACGAACATTGGCAACCAAAAAAAAATGCACGTCCTTAAAAATTACTCGCATTCTCTCTCGAGTATCAAAAATTCAATTAAAAAACTTCGCAATCGATGACTTTGTATAATTTATAAATATCAACTCGACTCGCTTTGAGTAAGAGTCAATTTTACTGGAATTTATAATTTACAATCAAACATTCGTTTTTCGAAAGAGAACGTGAAGAATCCTCTCAAATGTCTTTTTTTTTATCGATCAAATATTGTTTTATGGAGGTTTGAAAAACGTCAAGAAAATCGCACAGCGCTTGAGGTTAAATCCTCGTGTCTTTTTCTCATTTCTCTGTCCCCTCTGAATGATTGACGCTAATTACGAGCTCAGGGTGGTTTACATGAATCATGAATTACAATCAACCTGTCGTCTAATCCACATCCAATTGCATATATATATATATATATATATATATTCACATGTAAGAGAAAATACATAACGTCAGGGGACGTCTCGGTCCACGCTCTCGTTTTGCTCTACTTTTGGAGTAGGAAATTTGGCAGAGTTCCAGTCGACTGAATCGTTCTAGCGGATCCAAGGGAGATTAAAGATACACTCTGTATATCGTTACAAGGTGTATTGCACCATTAGATAAATTAATGGGCAAAAGCCATCAACGTGAGGATTTTAAAGCTGTGTACGTACACAGGTATGTGGAAGAAGAAAGTTTGGGCGAATCAAAGATTTCTCCAATTTTTCTTTTCTCGCTGTTCTGCCGTCGCGAAAAAAAGAGATGAATTTTCGCGTTCGTTCCGTATTATAAAAATAATGACCAGCGCATAATGCTCTCTTCGCTCGGGTATTTATATGCGATATATATCGGCCTGAATACTCGACGCCGAATTTTCGAGTTCAAACTCCAATCGTGAAGGAAAAAGTTCGCATCTTTTACGAAAAAGTATTTTTTTTTTTACGAAAAATATGTTTTTTTTTTTCATTTTTGTTGATTTATCGAGTGTCTGAAAAGCAGGAGGGATTATAGAAATTTTAAAAAAGTTATTTAGCACTCGAATCATTTTTGAGTATCTAAATTGGGGAGTTTCGAAAAGCGGAATTGTCGAATCTGATGTGTTGTATAAAATTGCGTTGGGTGGTGAATTTTCTTATTTGTTTTGCGGCGCTTTTTACTCGCGAAAAATGATTCCTCGGGGGGTCAGTCACTTCTTTATTCCGGGCTTTACCCGTTACGTGGGTTTTCGATGCAACGAAAATAGTCGGCCTCGTGCACTGAAGCGGAGAGCTACGAACGCGACAAATTCCATTCGAGAGACATTTAACCGTAGGAAGATCGAGGAAGGGTCGAGATTATTGTCTAGCGTCGCAGACGAGGTCTTACGCAATACAAAATCAGCGCGGATGAAATATAAAATTCCTCGTTCGGCTGCGAAACATCACAGCTGTTCAGCTTCGCGCAGAGCCATGTGAGATTGCGTCAATCACGTCGAGAAAAATGTTGCTGCGTATTTACACTGGAAGGAATTGTTGAACCTTGATCTTTGATGTATTTTCGAAAGAATTTTGAACCTTCATCGCAAAGTGTCTCGTTATTTCATAGAAAAATTTCATCGAAAACGCAATATTTCCGGCCGAAAATGCGAAAATATGAATTTTATCGATTAATTAATATTTTCTCATTGAAATATCGAGTTTTCGGGAAAAAGTCGGTGGGTTTCGTCATCAGCGGAAAATTTCCGATCGAATAAGCTTCTGAAATATTGAAAATTTGAGAAAAAAAATTTCGGCTCATTTTTCGCCACTTTTCCAGAATCGTCGAAAAGTCGAAATTTCAAATGTTCATAACTTCCTCCCTAATGAAGCTACATAGATTTTTTGGGGGGGTTTTGAAAAGCCCTCGGGTAGACTTAGACAATGGTAAAAGTAAAATGTCGATAGCTCGATTGCTTCACCCTCAAAATTGATGTCGAAAATTGGCAAAAAAAACGCAAAGGGGTATGTATGGAAAAATTGGCGAAAATCGGTGGTCCTACTTAAAAAATCTGCCAAAAATCGAAAAATCAAGATATCTGGACAAACCAAACGGCACTTTGAAGCCTCATCAACCGCCAAGAGAATAAGCACAAGTCTGGTTGTCCATCTCGAACGAAAAAAAAATGGCAAACGTTTTAGTGAACCAACTCAGTCCGACAGAAAATGACGAAAAATTTTGGATTCCAAAAATGATTTCTAATGGTCCATATCGATGTATTTTTCCCCGCTGATTACGAAACACATCAATATTTTGTCGAAAACCCAATATTTCCGTCCGAAAATGCAATAATACGAATTTTATCAATTAATTACTATTTTCTCATGAAAATATCGAGATTTCGAGAAAAAGTCGGTGGCTTTCGTAATCAGCGTGAAATTTCCGATCGGACAAGCTCCTGAAATATTGAAAATTTGAAAAAAAATTCAACTCATTTTTCGCCACTTCCCCAGAAACCTCAAAAAGTCGAAATTTCAAAGGCTCGTAACTCCCTTTTGCTCTCTGATGCGCGCGTATGTTAAGTTCAAATCATTAAATGCGTATGATAAAATTACATAAACGCACCCATCCCTACTACACTAAAAAATGGGTGAAAAAAATATTTGAAAAACCGTTTCCGCGATTTCCTCACCAATCATCGATATTGAGATGGAAATTTGCCATGATTTTTCTCGCCCGCTTTGCGGAGAGTGGATTATTCCCTGGATAGCTTTAGCCTGGAGCTAAATTTTCCCGATCCTCCGTGTAATATCGAGCAGCTCGAGGGTGATATATCGCCACAAGACTGTGCCGCTCAGCTCGACGCGCGGAGATTGAGTTCTCCGGTGTCACGGATTTCATCGATCTTCGATATTTGGCAATGGCAATCCTCGCTATGTACGATGACGTTCGGTCCTTCGGTTAACACATCGCCGCACGCGTTTACGTTCTCGATTTCGGAATTAACGTCGCTTCGCTAAACGCGCCTCTGAATATACATATATGGATGCAAAAAGCTGCGATTACGTCACTCATCGGTCATTAGGAGAAAAGCTTTCGCGACCTACCCTATCGATTTCTCGTCGATCAAACTTTTTCAACCCCATTGTCGAGCTTTTCAGTTGTTTGAAGCACCAACGAAACTTTATCGAATAACTATAAGCATATATCCGGTACGTACAAATATTTGCCAATAGATTTGTTTGCAAAGCTCGTCGACGAAAAATTCTCACTATAATACTCGTCGAAGGATTATCGAATTTTGGTGCATCTTTTATTTGATTATTTTATATTATTTTATATTATTTTATATTATTTTATATTATTTTATATTATTTTATATTATTTTATATTATTTTATATTATTTTATATTATTTTATATTATTTTATATTATTTTATATTATTTTATATTATTTTATATTATTTTATATTATTATTTACATTGTTATTTTATATCATTTAGTTTATTCACGTAAAAGCCTGTCCCTGTCAGCCGATTTCTACGTCAATTATAAAATCGATAAAAATGAAAAAAACATTCAATTTTAGATTTACGAAAATTTCGCACAAAGTTCCAGCTCGAAATTCTTTGTTTTGTTTTTTAAATTGAATGATTGATTGTTCGAAATTACGTTTTTTATTTACACGTCTCGAATCCGTGATTCAATTGCTCCTTTTCGTTGAGCTTCTCGACTGTGTTTTTTGAAAAATGATTTGGAAGCAATTTTTCGTTCATTTGTGGTTGCAGAGTGATGGATTGAGCGATGGGAAGCGTCAGTGCGGAACGAACACTGCGATAGCAAGAAGATGGAGCCTCCTCTGACGAGCAAAGTCCTGCGTACTCCGAGCCTCAAGAGAGGCCAGGAGAACGTCAGGATACAGGATCGGGTGAGTTCTCGTTTTGAAAGAATGAAAAGTTTTTCGAAAATTACTTGTTTCACGTGAAAAAACACTTTTGGCGATGTTTTCTCTTGCAACTCCATTTGGAAGCTGCCACCACGCTTTTGGCCAACGAAATTTCGACTTTCCTGATATTTTTTATCGAAATTTTCGATTTCGAAATATTCTCCCCCATCAATTTCAATATTCGGCGATTTCGAGTGATACAAAAAATGCTAGAAGGTAAAAAAAAAGAAGCTCGTTGCAACGTTGCACAAAAAAAACTTTTCTCGACTCAATTTCGTGGCCATCACCGAGCTTCTGGTTAACAGCATTTTTATCTCTTCCAATCTTCGCTGTCGACATTTTAACGACGAAATTTCCAATAAAAAAAAAATTTTCACTCGTAAATTTCAACGTTTGACGATTCCTCATTATCGTAATTGTACTCGTGACTCGTCGGACTCTAAAGGTGGTTTCTCGATAAATTCGCGTTCTGTTTTATCGTCGAAGCTGGTGCTGCACGAAAAATCCCCAGGCCAGCGACTTTCCACAGTAGAAACGACCGCACGATCGTCGGTAAGACCGTCCAGAGGCGCCCTCTTCCGTCTCTTTCGCAAGCTTGTCCGCCCGAGCACGTGCTTTACCTACTCGCTCGCGTCTCTCAACGTCCCGGGAGAGACGCGACGAAAAAAAAGTCTGGCGAACTTGAAAAATCCCCAAAAATCCGAAAAACAAAATTCACCGAATGAAAACGGTGTCAAACACGTTAATTTCGAGGAAAAACATCGAAAAATTGAAAAAACATGACTTTTTCAATCGACACCTGCAAAAATCCGTCTTTCTCTTCGTACGAGACAAGTCGATCGATTATTCCGAGCAAACCAAGAAGAATCAACGATTTTGAGATATCATTCCGATTTTCCCGTACTTTTGAAAATTCGGCGATGATTTTTTGGAAATTATCGTTCGCCGCGAATTTCCTGCGTATTTTCCGCCTGATTTCATTCCTCTCCTACAGATTTTCGTCGTTTTCGGAGGACATTTTTAATTCCCAGTCGCGTTGGTCCATTTTTGAGTTTTAAGAACGAAAAAAACCTTCCATTTTCGACGTCGAAGAAATTTTTATAAACATCGGATAAGATATTCGGTGTTTTCGAAGGAGGTAAAAAAGATGGCGTTCAGAGTCGATGAATCGTGATTTTAAACGGAAAGGTCCTTTATCCGTGCGTCTTGGATGGAAACGCGGCTTCTCCCCCTTCGTCGATCGCGAAATTCGTCACCCACGCGCTATCTTTTATCCCCTTGGCCGAAAAATTCGATTGTGTGTAAATTGTAACGTGGGCCGAGTCGCGAATTGGCTTCGTCCGTGTCGCATCGCCAAACCACATCACGGAGTGTATTTTAGGCGATAAAACGAGCAACGTATGACGAATGCATGCAAGAGTGTGCGCGCACGATATTTTTCATCCCGCGAGTCGAGAACGATCTTTCACAATTAATTTCGAGACTAATTGGGCTGAGGCCCGAATTCAAATAGCTCCACGAGACGTCTGACCCTGATGGTTCGTCATAACTCGCGAATTAAGGGCACATCCTTGCTCCAAATAAAAAAAAAAATTATATTCCTCTCCGTCGGAGGGTTTGCTCGTCGCACGAGCGACGGCGATGGAAATTCAACGATTTTTTTTCGTAATCCATCGGCATTTTTCGTCGCCTCGTAAAATTTCTTGTAATAAAAAAAAAAATACTTTGTGAATCGTAAAAAGCGATTTTTTTTTGCTGATTTGAGTTTTTCTTCGTTATTTTGGAATAATGGAATTTGGAAACGGCGACAAGATTTTGAAAGAAACTCGCGTGTTTGTTTCAAAAATCATCACGTGAAAAAATGAATTTTGGGGAGACGAGGATTTTGGTCGTGAAATGAATTTTGGTTGGACATTTAAAAAAAAAATTGTCCCCAAATCTAAGAATGAGTAAAAAACGTTTCGAAAAATTCCTGTTCTCAAAGTTACGAAATTTGACGTCTGTACGGGAAAACAGTTGTTGACAATTTTAGAATACAGCCATTAATTTCAAATTATCGTCCTCGGTGTCTCGCGTGACGTACGTTTTTTTTTCAAATTTTCATCGCATCACCGACCGCCGGAAATGTTCGTTCTGTTTTAATTTTCACGCATTGTGTATACGCCGAATATTACGTTCCTGTATTAGACCTCAAAAATAATATTGAAACAAAAATAATATTGAAACTAAAATAATATTGAAACAAAAATGATATTGAAACAAAAATGATATTGAAACAAAAATGATATTGAAACAAAAATAATATTGAAACAAAAATAATATTGAAACAAAAATAATATTGAAAGAAAAATAATATTGAAACAAAAATAATATTGAAAGAAAAATAATATTGAAAGAAAAATAATATTGAAACAAAAATAATATTGAAACAAAAATAATATTGAAACAAAAATAATATTGAAACAAAAATAATATTGAAACAAAAATAATATTGAAAGAAAAATAATATTGAAAGAAAAATAATATTGAAACAAAAATAATATTGAAACAAAAATAATATTGAAACAAAAATAATATTGAAAGAAAAATAATATTGAAACAAAAATAATATTGAAACAAAAATAATATTGAAAGAAAAATAATATTGAAAGAAAAATAATATTGAAAGAAAAATAATATTGAAACAAAAATAATATTGAAACAAAAATAATATTGAAACAAAAATAATATTGAAAGAAAAATAATATTGAAACAAAAATAATATTGAAACAAAAATAATATTGAAACAAAAATAATATTGAAACAAAAATAATATTGAAAGAAAAATAATATTGAAACAAAAATAATATTGAAAGAAAAATAATATTGAAACAAAAATAATATTGAAACAAAAATAATATTGAAACAAAAATAATATTGAAACAAAAATAATATTGAAACAAAAATAATATTGAAACAAAAATAATATTGAAAGAAAAATAATATTGAAACAAAAATAATATTGAAAGAAAAATAATATTGAAAGAAAAATAATATTGAAACAAAAATAATATTGAAACAAAAATAATATTGAAACAAAAATAATATTGAAACAAAAATAATATTGAAAGAAAAATAATATTGAAACAAAAATAATATTGAAACAAAAATATTCATCTTTCCTGAATTTCCCTTCGGCTGTAGATTTTCCCGAGTGTAGAAATAATAATAATATTTAAAAAAAACACCTTCTCCAAGGGTTGCTGAACCTTCCGGTCTCCATACCGCGTATATGGGGAGTCGCGATAGCACACAGATCGATCGTTGTATTCTCAGCCGCGAGGTGGCCGCACCTTTAATTATAATTACGTACGTCCTGCCTGCTTCCGATCTTTAAACGAAGCACAGAGCCGCCCCGTCAGATTCGATCTCACGTCAGTTCAAATAACTTCCGCACAGCGACGTTATTCACCAAAATCGAAATGAAAAAAACGCCTCTGGTTATCGTCATTTTCATTTCGAAAGAAAAAAAAAATGTTCGTTGAAAAAAAAACCGTTCGAGGCACCGTAATAACGATGTAAATAAAGTTCGTTTGCACACAGTGAGATTTACGAATTTTTCACAATGTCGCAACGAAGAAATTCAATATTCAATGTTATTCCTCATTATCATACGACTTGCGCCATATACGTGTATTTGTTGTTTTTGGTTAAACGAAGAATTCTCTCGAGGATTCGTGACGCCCACGTTTTCTGACCTACAGAGAAGAAAAACCGTCTCACGTGTGCACATTAAGTCTATCGAAATCGAAACGAAACAAAAGTGGGTGGACATTTGGTCGTCTCTCCTCGTCTCTTATTCTTTATTCATCTCCCGATCTCCCGAACGAAATAACACGTTGGAGTTGAAAGCCCACACTGTCTTAAACGACTTTGTACGTGTAAAAGAGAGCCCTCGCAGCGCACGTACAGCAACATTCCTCTCGGATGCTTTCTTTGCCACTTGACACGTGGGAATCACTGAAACGAAAGACCCCCGTTAATTCCGAGTGAATAACAAAGTGGATGATTGTTATACAAACTTCGCCATCGTTGCGATTCTCATTTTTCTTCCTCTCAATTCAATAGAACGTTAACAAGCACGCGGTACTCTCGGAACGCTCTTGCAGGTTGTTTTCTCGCGTACAACGTGTCGCACAATTATTATACGTACCATTTAACGCACGCTCTAATTTTTTGCTTTAATACAAAAGTTCACGCGTGCATATTTGCACAATCGTTCGCAAAATAAAAATAATAGAACATTTTCATTTCAAAGCCTGCATATTATGGTTTTAAAAAGTGTCTCGTTTTCTCCGACACAACGAATTCTTCCGACTTTCCTTCGTCCCCTGCAGAGAACGAAAATCCATTGACGCGTGAAATCCTTGATCGCCTTCTAACGATCGTCGTTTGTTTTTCGTCAAAGTACAAGCGACACGTTCGCGAATGAAAACAAAACCGAGGCATCCGCAGGGCGCTCCGTAGCTACGCGCAGGCGACACGGGAAGGTGCGGCGCGCGGGCGGTAGGGGGAGCGCGCGGCGCGGCAGGCGGGAGAGGGGAGAGCCCGAACGTCACACGGACAACAGCGTGAGCGCGCACCTCGGCGATCAGTATGGAGCTGGCAGTCGGCCGCTACCTGTGCTCCTCGACGCGTGTGCGCGCGTTTCAAAACTTTCGTAATTCCGCAACGAAACATCGAGCGTCGCCTCGAATTTCCGATAATTAATTCTCCATTGTTATCGGAGGATCGATATAAACAAAACGAAGAAAAGAAAATCACGATTAAACGAAAAAACTAAACGACGAAAAATCGTGATGCGAAAATAGTGTCGATTATCTCGTGCCGCGAGTGATTAGAGGCAAATGTATACCATAATCGTGTCTTAAAGCCAGGTGCGAAGTATAATTCGATTCATTCGGAGTCGTATTCTCGATCTTTTTTCTTTTTTCTTCTCTCTTTTTTCTTTTCACCCCCCTATCTCTCTCTCTTTCTCTCTTTCTGTCTAATTTTGCATTCTCATTCGCGGATGAAAGTACGAGACAAGATTAATTGATTCGCCGGGCTCTCTTGTGTGAAACCGGAAGCGTCTGACTGGAGCGAGACTCCGCTGCTCTGCTTCGAATCTCGAGAGCGACCGTTTTGTATATTCGTACAGCTTTAATACTTAATATATACGCGCTTTATCGGAGTGTACTTCTACTATTGTACCTGCAAACCGATCTCTCCACGGCTCTCGCTTTTTCAACATGCTCCCAGCGTGATATTTCTTGTCCGGCTTCCGCGTGTTCTCTGCATATGTAATACACGTAAAGGGCAATTAGACGACGGCGGGTTGATCGATTTGCACCAATTTCTCCAATCGCGATCGATCCGCGGAATTATTTCGGATCGTCCCATTTTTCGAAAATAAATTCGTTGAAAAATAATGGCTTTGTGCAGAAATTCGTGGATAATTTTGAATAAATAAATACAAAAAAATACAAATGGGATGTATTTATGACGATGGTTGATTTTGGGGGACTGGCTGGGAAACTCTGTTTCATCGATCAACAAATACGAATTTCGCGGTTTAATGACCCGTGTGCGCTAATTCATTCACGTTTGTGTGCTCCATTCATTATATCGTTCGAATCGAAGCCAATACGAGAAATAAACATGCGGGGACCGCAATCACCCTGGAAACTTTGAGGATATATTTAAATGGGACGTTTGAAATATATTTTCGATTTTTAATTGGATCTCATTTTCGTGTGCAAATAAATCGTCCGTTGCGCGCTCGCTTCGATGTTTGAATTATTCAGGAGACCATTTTCGTTTTCTCGAGTGTCATACGTACTCGTTTCGAAAATTCAAAATAAAATCAAAATCTTTGAATTTCGAAAAAATGTATGTTTCAATTTTCTTATTTTTTTATTGATAATTTCGAGCGAATTAACGTTGACTTTTGAATGTTTTATTTTTCGTAGAGAAGAGTGATGAAAATCGTATTTTTGTTATGGCACAGAACGATTTTTTTTTCGATTAAAATCGCTTACAAAATGCTTTTTCTCTCTCTCTCTCTCTCTCTCTCTCTCTCTCTCTCTCTCTTTCGAGGCTGGTCCATCGGGAGCGTAGATACAGAAATACATACACATATCTGTACGCACCTTTTAAACTCGCACCAATGTCAATGTCAATTTTCTTGTTTTTTTTTCATCAGTAATTTCGAGCGAATTAACGTTGACTTTTGAATGTTTCATTTTTCGTAGAGAAGAGTCATGAAAATCGTATTTTTGTTATGGCACAGATCGATTTTTCTTTCGATTAAAATCTCTTACAAAATGCTTTTTCTCTCTCTCTCTCTCTCTCTCTCTCTTTCGAGGCTGGTCCATCGGGAGCGTAGATACAGAAATACATACACATATCTGTACGCACCTTTTAAACTCGCACCAATGTCAATGTCAATTTTCTTGTTTTTTTTTCATCAGTAATTTCGAGCGAATTAACGTTGACTTTTGAATGTTTCATTTTTCGTAGAGAAGAGTCATGAAAATCGTATTTTTGTTATGGCACAGATCGATTTTTCTTTCGATTAAAATCTCTTACAAAATGCTTTTTCTCTCTCTCTCTCTCTCTCTCTCTCTCTTTCGAGGCTGGTCCATCGGGAGCGTAGATACAGAAATACATACACATATCTGTACGCACCTTTTAAACTCGCACCAATGTCAATGTCAATTTTCTTGTTTTTTTTTCATCAGTAATTTCGAGCGAATTAACGTTGACTTTTGAATGTTTCATTTTTCGTAGAGAAGAGTCATGAAAATCGTATTTTTGTTATGGCACAGATCGATTTTTCTTTCGATTAAAATCTCTTACAAAATGCTTTTTCTCTCTCTCTCTCTCTCTCTCTCTCTCTCTTTCGAGGCTGGTCCATCGGGAGCGTAGATACAGAAATACAAACACATATTTGTACGCACCTTTTAAACTCGCACCAATGTCAATGTCGATAGATTTCGTCCCGTGAGTCTGCAGGTTTTCAACGACCGTTATACGGTCAGTGAACGTCCTTTGTCCGTCCGTACGAGCACGTTTTTTTTCTCGTTGATTTTTCATTCGGATCGTCCCGGAGTCATACTCGATTGTTTTTTTTCCATTTCGAGTATGATTTTATCAAAAAATGTCACCATTATTATTGTCCTGCTCACCGTCCGCTTCGATACGAAAATTCCGACGGATTGTCTGACAAAGTAGAGCGAATTTCAGCGATAACAAATTGGAGCACTCGGTATGATCGATGGACCAGTGGTTGGACGAGTTTTCCAATAAATCGCACACGAAAATTGAGTAAAACAATCGCGAGACGCGGAATATCCGACGCTAAAGATTCGTCTGACCAAGCGCGAAACTTGACTACTGCGAAATCCGACAGTAGACGAAGACGCGGAGGCAGCCACGAGGGGCGTCGATTTATCGCTGTGCCAGCATTTTTCTTCGAGCTTTCCATCTATATTTTCATATATATAAATTCTCCCGCAAATTCGCCTCTCTTGGCAAGTGTCTTGCACACGAGTCTCATTCCGTCTCTCCTTCTCTCAGAAGCATCAATTCCAATATTCTCAAAAATTGAGGCAACGAAAAAAAAAATGTCTACGACGGAAGATACTTTGTGAAAAAAGACGAGTGTGCGAGCTTGTGTATTTGTGAGTGAAAACGCAAGTCCGCCAGAGGCTCGCCCGGTTCGGCATCGACGAGGAAATTTGACTGCGGAATAATCCGAGATAAAAAAAAAAGAAGAAAAATGGCACTGATCGGACCGAGAAACAGTTCGCCGGTCGTACGCGACAAGGAGAATATACCAGCTTACGACGTACGTAATTATCGTTTAAACGAGATTTTCTCGAATGACACGACAAAAGCATCGTTTTCCCATCCGGAAAATCCGAAATTTTTCGCGCAATCTCCGAGACTCGCGGGTTTACAGCTGCTCTCACGTTTCGTCGAAATTTTGCTGAAATTGACGAAAAAATTATCGGCTAAATGTCACGGTTGCGAAATATCGCAATTATCGAATTGAGCAATTTATATTTAACGCGTGAGAAGCAATTTTCGGATACTCAAATATGCACACGAGCGTAAATCGATGCTTCGTAAATTAGTATAACCCCCTAACCTGATTTCCAATGGTATCAATATTTTGCTCGTCTTTTTTTTGTTCCTTCGATAAACGATTATTCATCGACAATTTTACCGCATTTTTTCTGCTGATATTATACATGTAAATCGGAGTATCCGTTATTTCCCAAGCTGGCTTTTTTCAAAAAATTTCGCCAGTAATCCTAGAATTTATCCATCTGAAAGGATCCTGCTCGAAGGAGAATCGCCATTTTTTTTTCAATTTAGAGAATATAACAAGCGTGAAAAAAAATCAAAAGCTAAAAAGCGCGAGAATCCTTCGTGTTATTTAAATGGGAAAAGTATCGTCATTCAGGCAGGGTTTAATGCCGCTTGGAAATTTTGGAAAAGTGTCCAACATTGTTTTTTGGGTTATGGACGTTGATTTGGCGGGTGTCGAAGTGAAAAAAGTCAATTTGGGAAATAACGGACGCGCTGAGAAATATATACATCGAGCGCTCGTCGTTTGTACGTAAATCCGGTTGTTTTTCGAGCGACGCCGGAGAGGAACTGCGGATGGAGATTATTTCTATCGAACAGGCTTTTACCCGCGTTTTTTCTAACAAATCCATCCGCGGGGAGATAAAACGTTGATACAGCTGCGATATACACGAGTAGCTCGAATCAAAAAAGAATGTAAAATCGATCAGGAAATACCGTCGACTGCAGCAGCCGGAAAAATTGAGATTAAAAGTGCTCTCTTCACTGCGAAATAAACATTCAGGTCGATACCAAAACGTTAAATCGAATCTGACGAGATTAAGATAACTCGTCAGCTGGCTCGTGCGTTTGGCACCGATTTTTCCATGCATTCCCTCTGCTGCATACACAAATATGCAACGCACACTCTTTTATCGGATATTTCGCCGCCCGCAATTTTCAAAAATCCGTCAACCACACGTGCTCCCATTTTCCCGGCGATTTTACGTTTATTTTTCGCGCAAATTACGAACTTTGACGTTTCGATATTCGGGCTTCTTTTTTTCACGATTTTTTTTTTGTTTTCCCGAGAAAAAAGGATATATTTCGACGGAGAAAAATCTCTCCCTTCGCAGGCTCTCGGGTCGCGAGGATTTTTGATAAATCGCCGGGTGTTTGATGTTTTTGTTTCGCTCTTGTTTTATTTTCAAAGGCCGTCAGCTGTTTTTGACGCACGCAAAGTTTTCCAGACTCCCTGTCGCGAAAATGTTTATCGCAAAGTTATCTCGTGTTTAATTGACAAACGGCAGGTCGCACGTGTTCGGAGCATGCTGCGGGAATAAAGGCGCAAGACCGTTAGGCTCTCCGTCGTATCAAATTATGCAAATAGATGTGGCGCATTCGATGCGGCTCTCGGAAAGGCAGAAATGGTACAGCGTCGAGTGGCAAAGAGCTCTGCTACAATTTCAGTGCCTCGCGACTGCTTGGCGATGTTTGAAAAAGTATATCGAACGAGCGAACGTACAAACAGAGTCGTAAATCGACTTTACATCGCGTAATGTACGTACCATTCGCACGTGCGATATTCCATGTAGACATTTTTTTAATCCATTTTTCTCTTCTAATGATAATTAATGGCGTACCTGAGCAGCCACAGCTGTACGCGAGATACAAGATGAAAATATGAACCCTGCGTTTTCCTCGCGTCCCCTGATTGGTCGGCGGAAAAAGAACGAATTTCGTGGCGAAATTCCGCTTGCTTTCCGAAGCGCGCGTGAGTTTTGCTTTTTCTTGATCGAATTACGTAAAAAATGAAGGCGCCGCTGCAATCGCGTTTAACAAACGATGATTTTGCAGTTTCGTTGCGATTCAACGAAATATACGATGACCTCTTTTTTATCGTCGATGTTCTACGATTCGCCGAATATTTTTGAGCAATTTTCGGAAATTGTGACGCTCGTGAGAAAAGATGGAAGATATGATGAAAATTCAGGAAAATTGAGGGTCAAAAACCGAGGAAATTCGATGTTTCGTTGGGGTCCAACGATGGGAACTTTGAGATCGTGAGGGAGGATTTTTATTTTCGCGAAATGAAAATCGCCGTATTTTGACGAATTAAGGTAGTTCTATCGTTTTATCGTTTTCTTAAGATTTTGTTGAAAATTTGAATACGTATTCTTTGATGTCATATATACGTGTGTAATAAATTTTGGAAGGTTTTACCACGTGGAAGTTGAGATATTTATTGGTAAAAATCACAATTTTCGGTAGTCTCTCGTAAGAGCGCGTGTTAAAAGTTGCATTTTCATCAATGAATATCTTGGCTTCTACGTGGTGAAGCCTTCTAAAACTTTGCATACATTTTTATGCAACATCAAAGAAGATTTCTTGAGTTTTCCAAAAAAATCTTGAGAAAATTTTTTTCGCAATTTTTGTAATTATAGAGCAAGCACATATCACCTGGGACGACCGTGAATTTGGAGTATGCTGTTCTTTAGTCGATTTGCGACAACTTTTCTTATTTAACTGAAGCCCGCGAACCATTTTGTATGTGAGAAAAACTGCAAAACAATTTCTCGATTTGAATCTAACGATAGAACTACCTTAAGCTTTTTTTTTCGATAAAAACGGACTCGCTTCGCTGTAAACGGATTACTAATATTCTGTAGGGCTGCAGGGTCTTAAAATAAGGCGATTCCCAACAACCCGTCTTCACTCAGAGCCCTCTCGGCCCTGTCAGCACTTTCATGAACGAGTCAACATGTGCTGCTCTTCTTACACACGTAGGCGACTAATAAGAAAAATGGAGCACGATTTTTCTCACTCCCCTAGTCGATACAGTAATACCTACTGATTTATAATCTTTCGCTGCTTTCTGCGATACCGCCGAATTTATTTTCTCACATTTTTTTTTTCGAAAAAATCTCGTTTTTTTTGCTTAATCTCAGAGAAAAACACGACACCGGCGGTTACGAAATCTCCGATGCACCTCGAGAGGTATAAAACGGGCGTGGCAGCGATTCGACTCTCGTGAGAACACGCTCGTATTGTTTTATTGGAGAAACGCCTTTTTTCTCTCTTTTTCTCAGTCTCTCGGATAAAACGCGTATTTAACGGGGTTTTCTTTCATGCGATACCTTTTGCACCGGTGAAATCCCGCTTGAACCGCTGTTACTTCGCGATTAATCGGGAGATTAACGTCGAATTAAACGGTAGGGAAAAGATAGGCGAGATGAGCGCAAAAAATTGTCTTCGACGTACGCGTCACGCGCCGTTCGAGTCTCGTTTGATTTTCCGCTTTTTTCTTGCCAGTTTTGTTGTATTAATCTTTCGCGTGCGAATCGCTCGTACTTTTGTGTAATACCGCGCGTTTGTAGCCTGCTGACTGATACCGACATTAACCAGGAGATATATATATAATAATCGTATACAGCGAGCACGGCGAGTGTGTAATTGCTAACGCGAGTTTGTATTACGCGAAAGCAATTAACAATCACTTTGAAAATCTTCTCCTCGCTCCAGTAATTATGCACTCGTCTATATCTGCGTGCAAATCTGCACACGAGTCGTGTACTTTTACCGTATGTCGCGTATGTCGTCCGTGTACCTGATTTCGGTATCGGTGCGGACTCGTCGGTTGATAATTCACCGTACAGGCCGAGTTTTATTTTTAAATAAATCGAAAGAAACGCGAACATCGATTGCGGCTAGTTTCAAGGGGAAATGACGGAGAAACAAGCGATTTTTTTGAATTTTTTTTTTTTTCGATTGGCGGATACGTGATATAATAATAATTTTCACGATTTTGAAGTTTGCACCGTGAATTTCTCATTTTTTTCGCAGATTCTGCAATTTGCCGAATATTATTCGGCGATTTTTGGAAATTGTGTATATTCGAGCGTTTGACGAGAAATTCTCGGGAGGCTTTTCGGTTTTGAGCTCTCTGCACTATATTGTTTGATGCTTGAATACACGTTTAAATGTATTTAAGGATCGCGATTATTAAATTGCCATTTTCTCCATCCGAAAAAAGAAATTTTCCGAAAGGTCGATTCCGTATGTCGCGTATGTCGTCTGTGTACCTGATTTCGGTATCGGTGCGGACTCGTCGGTTGATAATTCACCGTACAGGCCGAGTTTTATTTTTAAATAAATCGAAAGAAACGCGAACATCGATTGCGGCTAGTTTCAAGGGGGAATGACGGAGAAACAAGCGATTTTTTTGAATTTTTTTTTTTTTCGATTGACGGATACGTGATATGATAATAATTTTCACGATTTTGAAGTTTGCACCGTGAATTTTTCATTTTTTTCGCAGATTCTGCAATTTGCCGAATATTATTCGGCGATTTTTGGAAATTGTGTATATTCGAGCGTTTGACGAGAAATTCTCGGGAGGCTTTTCGGTTTTGAGCTCTCTGCACTATATTGTTTGATGCTTGAATACACGTTTAAATGTATTTAAGGATCGCGATTATTAAATTGCCATTTTCTCCATCCGAAAAAAGAAATTTTCCGAAAGATCGATTCCGTATGTCGCGTATGTCGTCCGTGTACCTGATTTCGGTATCGGTGCGGACTCGTCGGTTGATAATTCACCGTACAGGCCGAGTTTTATTTTTAAATAAATCGAAAGAAACGCGAACATCGATTGCGGCTAGTTTCAAGGGGGAATGACGGAGAAACAAGCGATTTTTTTGAATTTTTTTTTTTTTTCGATTGACGGATACGTGATATAATAATAATTTTCACGATTTTGAAGTTTGCACCGTGAATTTTTCATTTTTTTCGCAGATTCTGCAATTTGCCGAATATTATTCGGCGATTTTTGGAAATTGTGTATATTCGAGCGTTTGACGAGAGACTATATTGTTTGATGCTTAAATACACGTTTAAGCGTATTTAAGGATCGCGATAATGCAATTACCATTTTCTCCATCCGAAAAAAGAAATTTTCCGAAAGATAACGCTCGTTTTTCGTCATTTGCGGTTACAGCGATGTTTCCCGAGTGATTTACTGATTATTTTTATCGGATCTTGAAGTTCGTCCTTCGGAGGACAATTTCCTCACGCGAGTTAGACTTTCCTCTCAATTACAAGGAGAGGATGAAATTTCGGATCGAGAATTAACGCAAAGTGCCTCCGCGCGTACTTTATTGAATCACTTTGGTTTTGTCGAGTCACCGAAAAATCTGTCTTTCCTAATGAGATTTTAACGACGTCGATATAATCGCCTTGATTATCGTCAAACGTGGTTATTCATTCAAGTATGACGCATGAATTTTAATCTACAGATTTTTGAAAAAAATTTTCATGGGACTTTGGTCGAAGAAAATTTAAGGTTACAAGGGAGGATTAAGACGCCGATTAAAGTGTAATTTCGCTCGGTCTTTTAGTCACGTCCTGATTTTATTGTGCAAAATTTGCAGAGTTGATAAAAAAGTTCCCCTTCGATAGGTTATTGTTGAAAAATTCTTCCAACGAACTTTAAATTATTCCTTGCGAACGGTACCGTTATATTCGCGGATTTAAAGGGGAAGTTTGCAACATCCGGGGCACGAATTAATTGCGTTCACAAGAGCATAGATCCGATCTTTGCAGTTACTCATTTTCGCTCTCGTACGAATGGCGTTCCAATTCCGTTATCCCTCGCGACAAATATTTGAAAGTTGACGCGATTATTTTCGCGATTTACGAAACGTCACGCTTTTCGTCGTTCCTTGATTCGCGATCTGGAAACGAACATTCGCAACTGCGATCCCCCTCTCCGGTCGGTATTTCCATTTTTTTTAGCTCAAAAAAACTCCGATTTTGGATATCAATACAATTTCCGGGCTTTCCGTAGAGCCCTGCGAGTTGAGCGATTTTTTTTTCGTTTTTTTCCGACAGCTTTTTTGTGCTTGAATAAAATGTTTTACTTGTCGATTAAAATTACACCATAAAAGTGTTTTATCGCGGTTTTTTTATGTCTCGCGGTAGGTGAGCTTTCGGATTATTGCAAAAACTTTATCCCGCGAGAGGGCGAACTGCGAGAGAGGGAGAGAAAGCGACGAGAAACGAGAGAGAACGTTTTCAAGGGTTCTCCATGTTTATATATAATTCGATCGCAATTGCAGCTCTCTCAATTGCTAATTATTCCGCGCTTCGTTGCAGCAATAAGCTCTCGTGCATCGATGACCCCTCGAGAAGCCCCGAACAGCTCCATTAAATTTTCTACCGTTACATTTATTTTTTCAGACACGAGATATTACATGCCCTCTCGATGATACATGGTATCGATAATTATGTAGCGTACAGTACATAGCATCACGAGAAAGCATAACGCCTATCATAAATCACGATAATAACGTTTATTCTTACCAGAGAAATGTATAATAACATTTAACAAATCCTTAAAGAGCTATCAACGCCCATAATCTAACGTTACGTTCGTGAATTACTCGCGCATAAATTTGACATTAATAAAAAAGCAGTACATGCAATTTTGCCCCGTGGGAAACGGGGTTTATGCCTTGGATCATCGATATTTTTCCTCATTTTCATATTTTCCATGTTTTCAAAAGAGATGATGCATTGAATTATCAGTGATGTATTTTAAATCGCAGCTTTTCTGCATTTTTATTTTATTCAGAACGAAGGCTCGATTTTATTGTGGTATATATCTGTGTGCTGTAACGTTCGGCGTTACAGCGGCTATGGGAGAGGTACGCTGGCCACTGAGAGCAAATAAAATATCGAGACCAATACGCGCATGGCTGTAATTTACCGAGATAAGATGGAGAAGCACATGTAGGAGAGTCTGTGGTGCTGCAACTAAATAGGAAAGTTAAGATCACTCTGTGCTGGGAAGGGATAATTTGAATTCAAACGCGATTTGTTGCGGTATGAGAAACAGTCGGGAGTACAAAGTAGCCGCTCGGTAATGCCGACATTTTCATACCTGTGCGTACTTTTGTACACATGTACTCGAAGTGGCACACCGCATAAGTATCCATAATCGGAGATTATAATTCAATGTCAAATCGAACGACATTTTCGTCGTTAATCACGACCATCTTCTCGCATTATCTAACGCTGTGCAATCAATTAATTAAATCCGTCGACCGGTGCAGCTATTTTCGTTCGGAAAAATTGCGCGAAACGTTGAATTACTCGGACGTACACCAACGAATTTTATTGTTTTCTCATATTTTCTATTATTTTGAATTGCTTGAAGAAAAAAAAACAAGATTTGAAAATTGAGATTCAAAATTGTATCATTCGAACTGTGAAGCACGCTGAGGGATAATTCGAGAGGGATGAATCATATTTTCCGATTGGAAATAAAAATGCGATCGAGTCCGATAAATGTCAGATCGAAAACGACAATTTCGTTAATTTCTCGCTAATTATTAAATCCGTCGACCGGTGCAGCTATTATCGTTCGGAAAAATTGCGCGAAACGTTGAATTACTCGGACGTACACCAACGAATTTTATTATTTCCTCATATTTTCTGTTATTTTGAATTATTTGAAGAAAAAAAAACAAGATTTGAAAATTGAGATTCAAAATTGTATCATTCGAACTGTAAAGCACGCTGAGGGATAATTCGAGAAGGATGAATTATATTTTCCGATTGGAAATAAAAATGCGATCGAGTCCGATAAACGTCAGATCGAAAATGACATAATTTCGTTGATTTCTCGCTAATTATTAAATCCGTCGACCAGTGCAGCTATTTTCGTTCGGAAAAATTGCGCGAAACGTTGAATCACTCGGACGTACACCAACGAATTTTATTATTTCCTCATATTTTCTGTTATTTTGAATTATTTGAAGAAAAAAAAACAAGATTTGAAAATTGAGATTCAAAATTGTATCATTCGAACTGTAAAGCACGCTGAGGGATGAATCATATTTTCCGATTGGAAATAAAAATGCGATCGAGTCCGATAAATGTCAGATCGAAAACGACAATTTCGTTAATTTCTCGCTAATTATTAAATCCGTCGACCGGTGCAGCTATTATAGTTCGGAAAAATTGCGCGAAACGTTGAATTACTCGGACGTACACCAACGAATTTTATTGTTTTCTCATATTTTCTATTATTTTGAATTATTTGAAGAAAAAAAACCAAGATTTGAAAATTGAGATTCAAAATTGTATCATTCGAACTGTAAAGCACGCTGAGGGATAATTCGAGAGGGATGAATCATAATTTTCGATTGGAAATAAAAATGCGATCGAGTCCGATAAACGTCAGATCAAAAACGACAATTTCGTTAATTTCTCGCTAATTATTAAATCCGTCGACCGGTGCAGCTATTATCGTTCGGAAAAATTGCGCGAAACGTTGAATTACTCGGACGTACACCAACGAATTTTATTATTTTCTTATATTTTCTATTATTTTGAATTGCTTGAAGAAAAAAAAACAAGATTTGAAAATTGAGATTCAAAACTGCATCATTCGAACTGTAAAGCACGCTGAGGGATAATTCGAGAGGGATGAATCATATTTTCCGATTGGAAATAAAAATGCGATCGAGTCCGATAAACGTCAGATCGAAAATGACACAATTTCGTCGATTTCTCGCTAATTATTCGTCAATAATAATATCATGCTGACAAATTCTTCGTCATATTGATAAAAATTGTGTGATAATTTCGGACGATTGCTCAAAAATGTTTGGCAAATCGTAGAATATATTGACGATGAAAAAAAAAAGTATTTCGTAAATATTTCGGCGGATCGCAACGATACCAAATTTCAAAACTCCAAAATCATGAATTATCAACACGTTGAACGTTTTTCGTGAATGTCTTACTCCGGGAAATGGAAATGGGATGTAACTGTACCAGGGTGTGGTGCCTTCTCGCTCTTTGACTATATCCGTGGTGGTTTCTGTACAACGGTTCGACCCCCCCCCCCCCCAACTCCCATTTCCTCCATCATGACCCTTGCAATTTAACTCTTTCTAATATCAATAAAAGTTTGTTGGATCGATTTATCCATAGGAACGACCTCGCGTGGCTCGCCAATGGCTGTTCAACACGTAAAGTTCAAACTCGCTCTCGTTCGACCGAGCTGTCGCAATTTATCCCCTCAAAATTTCAAAATTATGAGACACGATTGAAAATCCCTCACTCCGCATCTTGAATCAACAAATCCGATCGACTTTTACGGTGCAGATCCGAGAATTTACGGCGAGTTGAAGATTAGCCCGCCGCAATAAAGTTTTTTTGTATTTACATCATTTTTTTTCTTTTTTTTTCGTACACGCTCCATAATTATCGAAAAAAAAAAATCAGACTCGCAACAAAATTGTTCAGTTCGAACGATCCGCCCGTAATAACGAGCGTACGCGTTGTATATCCTATTTTTCATTCATACACACCCGGAAGTCTACGAGCGAAGGTGTGCGTTTCTCATTGCCCTGGTAATTACACCTGAAGCGTATCGTACGCGTCGGAAAACTCGTGCGAATTCAAAGCGAAAGTTGCCGACTCTGAGCGCGCAAGGAGCGCCGAGGGAAGCTGCTCGAAGCTGATCTCTCAGCTGCGTTGGAGCCTCGCGGGTGATCGCCGAGAAATACGTAAAAAAAGGCGTACGTTCGCTCATAAAGGCGAAATATTCCGTTTTATCGCTTGTACAATGTATATCGAACGTTTAAACGAATCCCACCGCGATATTTGTCATTTTCCAAGACAAGAAACCTAGCTTTTCAAGTCCAATTCCTTTTTCGAACTTTTTTGAAGAAAAAAAACTGAAAAAAGGCGTGCGGAATTCGTCCGCAGAGCTGGCGATCGAAAAGAGGCGGAAAATCGACGAAACTCGAAGAGCATCGAGCGGAGATGCGCTTTTTTCGTCGCGTCTCGACGTTTCATGCATGTTTCGAGCGATAAAATACCGCTTTCCGGCGAATGTTTTCGACGTGGAATATCCTGTACGTACGTACGCGTACATTATAACCCGTTACGGGTTTTGTATTGTTATCCAGTGTACTCGGTGGAATACATAACGTTTGACCCACATACTCCGCGGAGATACGTGTGTGGAACACACACTGCTGTCCTGGTACGTATGCGGTACACTTTAAACTCGCGTCAGTAGCAAACCTCGCTGCAAAAGATGGCGAAACTCTGCAATAATAATGTACGTTTATCTCGCTCTTTTTATATTTGTTTTCGATGTCATACTGGAATATAAATATCCTCGGATACGCGTAAACTCGTCGATAGACGTCGATTAACACGCCGATATGCACGTCCGCACAGACACGCGCGTTTACACGCGGAGTACACGAATATTTAGCGCTGAATAGCTCCAAGGTGGGTGTAAATAAACGGCGTATATCACGAGGTGGGCGCCGTGAATTTTGACCGAGAATTACCCAACCGCCATGGTCGTTTTTCTGTCCAACATTCCGTAACATCGAGCATAATTATCGTCCACCATTTCTCTCTATTTTTACTTTTTTATTTTCACACTGGGTTTTTCAATTTATCATTTAAACACACGCGTATTTACAGCGTAACATTCCCTCTCGAAGTCAAACGGTCGAGATTCGACCATTTTTCGAATCTCGACGTCTCGAAAAAAGAATGGAATCTCTCAAAGTTTCGATTTATTCCGCTTCGCGGTCGATGGTAATTCACTTTGATGAAATATCATTTTTTAATCGCTGAATGAGGAAAGCTGCGAGTGGTGCGATTTTTGTTCTTTTTTTTATGATGCTTATGCTCTTTTTTTTTCTCGATGAACGAATGGAACTCGATGGTTTTTTAAAAAGAGGGCATTTCGTGGGATTACGAAGGTAAAACGCCACCTTGGATGCAGTTTAACGTGCGGTTATGTGCAGCTGCGCACTCGTAATGGAGATATATCGTTGAAATCACAGATAACTCACGAGTCTGGACGTTATCTCTCGCGAATCTCGCGAATTTTCATTCTCGTATTGCGATTCAGTCGCGAACGAGATCCCGCACGCCATTCGATACCGCACAGGCATTTGATGCAACGTAAATACATTTTTAACGTCGCGTACAGCCTCCGCACGTGTGCTCGTGGAATAACGAAATTATCGTAGTATATTTCGCTCGCGATAAACATCGTATTTCACTCGCGAATAATTAGCTAAATATGCATTCTTGCGCATACGTGCGATCTGAAAACGTCAAAGCTGACTTTTCCTCACTTGCCCCTAAAAACACTCATTGTGGTGTCTTTTTGCGAATTTTTTATTGCGAATGTTTTGTTTTTGCGTTGATATGATTAATTCTTCGGTGATAAAATTCGAGGAAAATTTTCAAAAAAGCCTCCGCACGTGTGCTCGTGGAATAACGAAATTATCGTAGTACATTTCGCTCGCGATAAACATCGTATTTCACTCGCGAATAATTAGCTAAATAAGCATTCTTGCGCATACGTGCGATCTGAAAACGTCAAAGCTGACTTTTCCTCACTTGCCCCTAAAAACACTCATTGTGGTGTCTTTTTGCGAATTTTTTATTGCGAATGTTTCGTTTTTGCGTTGATATGATTAATTCTTCGGTGATAAAATTCGAGGAAAATTTTCAAAAAAGCCTCCGCACGTGTGCTCGTGGAATAACGAAATTATCGTAGTACATTTCGCTCGCGATAAACATCGTATTTCACTCGCGAATAATTAGCTAAATATGCATTCTTGCGCATACGTGCGATCTGAAAACGTCAAAGCTGACTTTTCCTCACTTGCCCCTAAAAACACTCATTGTGGTGTCTTTTTGCGAATTTTTTATTTCGAATATTTCGTTTTTGCGTTGATATGATTAATTCTTCGATGATAAAATTCGAGGAAAATTTTCAAAAAAATCTCTGTCACGAGAAAGCAACGTCGCGGAAATGTAGATTTTTTTAATTCTTGATTTCAAACGAAGCATCCGGATAATTTTTCTCCTCGTTTTGGACTCTTATCCGGTTATGCAGAGAGCGCGAGAGAGGGTACGAGATAAGAGAGAGGAATCAAGCTGCGCATATTACGCCTTGCTCCATAAGTACATGGAGACCTTGTCTCTTTCCTCCACGTGCTTCTTGCCTCGATATTACGTCATGTATTAGCTCTTTGCCGGCGCAGCGACGCTCGTAAAAATCTCTCGCGACTGAGGAGAATAATGGTACAGTTTCGTCTACACGTTGTTTTTTTTTCTTCTTTTTTGAACAGAGAAACTTTTGTATTTTCGTGAATTCTTTATCATTTTTACCTTCGAAACGTCATTATACCCGGTTCAAAATTCAATGTTTGTCAAAAGAGAATGTTTACTCTCGCGTGTTCTATTGTACAAACGAACAATCGACACCTGCGATATTCCGTTGGCTTCGAAAAAGTTGACAATGAAAAGTTGCTTTATGGTAACGAGAAAATTGCGAGGAAACAATGTGTGGCATTCGTACGAAAATAAACGAGGCTCCACGTCGTTCAATACGCCAGTCAATGTCGCGCGATTCGTCACAGACGTCTTTTGTCGACGACCCACGTATCAATTAATAATTTACCATATATTTGACGTTCCAACAATTTCCAAAGCAAAGAATCATTTTGGAGCGCGAATCAACGACGCTATGCAATAATTCGAATCGTTGGTTCATACGAATATCGCTCTTACAGCATGCAAAGCCTGAAAACGCCTTCGTATTTTGACGGAAAAATGTTGAAAATCGTAAAAAAAAATAGAATTTCAAGAGTATTTCCAAGACGCCTCGCTGATGACAGCTTGATTAACGATTTGCCCATTTTTGACTTTCCTGAATAATTCCTGACGCAAACGCTGAAAGCCTCGAGGTGAATCCATTACGAATGTACACGACAGTGAAAAAAGGCTCGAAACGTTTCCTCTGAGAGGAAAAGAGTACAAAGTTGGCTCACGTTTTTTTTTACTCAATTATGCAATTCTCCAAAAATCTTTGACTTTCCTGATCAATTCCTGACGCAAACGCTGAAAGCCTCGAGGTGAATCCATTACCAATGTAAATTGCAATTGCACGAGGAACGCGAAAGATCAGCATTTTTGAGTATAAATTAATAATCATTCAATGTCATTTAAATCGTCATTTCATGAAAACGTCGCTCTTGAATCTTTAAAGCTCCCTCAAAATAAATATACACGACAGTGAAAAAAGGCTCGAAACGTTTCCTCTGAGAGGAAAAGAGTACAAAGTTGGCTCACGTTTTTTTTACTCAATTATGCAATTCTCCAAAAATCTTTGACTTTCCCGAGTAATTCCTGACGCAAACATTGAAAGCCTCGCGGTGCATCCATTACCAATGTAAATTGCAATTGCACGAGGAACGCGAAAGATCAGCAATTTTGAGTATAAATTAATAATCATTCAATGTCATTTAAATCGTCATTTCATGAAAACGTCGCTCTTGAATCTTTAAAGCTCCCTCAAAATAAATATACACGACAGTGAAAAAAGGCTCGCAACGTTTCCTCTGAGAGGAAAAGAGTACAAAGTTGGCTCACGTTTTTTTTTACTCAATTATGCAATTCTCCAAAAATCTTTGACTTTCCCGAGTAATTCCTGACGCAAACGCTGAAAGCCTCGCGGTGAATCCATTACCAATGTAAATTGCAATTGCACGAGGAACGCGAAAGATCAGCAATTTTGAGTATAAATTAATAATCATTCAATGTCATTTAAATCGTCATTTCATGAAAACGTCGCTCTTGAATCTTTAAAGCTCCCTCAAAAAAAATGTACACGACAGTGAAAAAAGGCTCGCAACGTTTCCTCTGAGAGGAAAAGAGTACAAAGTTGGCTCACGTTTTTTTTACTCAATTATGCATTTTCTCCAAAAATCTTTATTAACGATTTAAAGTCCACCCGATCAATTATCCGCTCTCGTCGGTCCTGCTCTCGTTATTATCTTGTTACGTCCGTTCGAATGAATTTTCTATTTTTTTTTTTTTCATCGATTTTCGAGACGATTATTAATTCATTCACGAGATATCTCCGATATGAGTAGCTTCTCGATGTCCGAGCGTGACTCTCGCAGCTGTGCCACGACGGTGCTTTCGCGAGGCTGCCACTGTGGTGGATTACGACCATCTCCATATTTGGCACGTGCCTACGCAATTGACCGAATGCGTGTACGTCCTGAGAGCACGTCTCGACTCTGATGTATCACGCACACGACTATAAAAACATAGACACAAGAACGCAACACACGCCGAGCTATTTTATCATCACAGCTCGAGCCTAACTTCGGTACATAATTATCTCGAAAAATCTCATTTCCCACCTTCTTTATTTCCCTCAAAAGGCTCCAAACTTTCGAAACGATCGTCGCGAACCTTTCATCATCAGGTTGGTCGCGCGACTTTTCGGCAAAAAAAACACTTTGATAAAACGTATTTCACATTCTTCGAGGATGAAAAATCTTTGAAAAAAACGCTGAAATTGCCTATTTTATTGTTTTTGAAAGATCGATCGAAAAATAAATTTTCTCCTCGTCGATTCTTCTCCCCCCATTCCGTCATCTCTGTGTTTTTTTTCCCGCTCCACCCGTCGAGCGTATGTGCGTAGAAAAAATTAAGTGCGTTAACCGCGAGCCAACGCGCGTCAAATAAATCGCGCTTGTGCGCCGCAGAGTGCTGCTGAAAGCCGCGGAGGTTTTTCGCGGGAGAGAAAAATGGTACGTTCGCCTCTCCGTGTTTATGTAAATCGTCCGAGTAGCGAAGCTTTTGCGTGTCTCGCGAGTATCGTGGGACACAACATACATGTATGTGTGTGTGTGTTAAAAGAGTCGAAAAAGTTTTTTTTTGGGCTGCTTATCTACATTATTTTCGCATTTCATTTCTTTGACAGTAATGATGCTCGATTCGAAAATAAACGTCACGTGGACGTGGATAAAATTTGTCGAAAACAAACGATCGGCTATCCGATCCGTCATCGATCAAAGTCGAATGGTACGCTCGGTATGGGACAAAAATGTCGATTTTTTCTCGGTCCAGAAAGATGGAACAAAAAATCAACTCGAAATTAACTCGAAATCATCGAAAAATCGGGGTGTAAAAAAAAAACCAATAGGGGGATGAAAAACACCGCCGAAACGTGAAACTTTGGTGCTTTTATTTTCAACGGGGAGAGCCTCGTTCGACGAAAATTTACGCGTGTACTCTCGAGGCGTTTGCGAGATGAGGAATCCTTGAGAGAACTCGCGCGGTTCGAATTTTTAGCGACGCGAACGACGGATGCCATGAAACTCTTGGTTTAACAATGAGCGATCGACGAAAGTGAGACTGAATAATTAAAAAAAAAACAAAAAAATGGAGAAAAAACGATCGATTTTGGACGAAAACTTTTAACGAGATTGCCGCCGCTCCTTCGATAGCTGAGACGCGCAATAGCGGAGGAGGATGCGAGAAAATTCTTGGCAAATTTACGCGAACGCAATTTGTGTGTGTATATGCGGTTTAAGGGGGCGGGCAAGGCCGTCTCTCCCGACCATCATCTTTTGCATACATAAAATTCTGTACTGCTCGATGTCGTGTGCGTATCATCGCTAAAAATGCGCGACCGGTTTCTCGGCTGCATATTTACGCGGTGTGCATATACACATACGTTTAAACAGTGTGGAGCGAAAATCTTCGACGATTCTACGGCAATTATCCAGACGCCGGGGAGATGAACAAGTTTTGTCAATTATTCGCGAAGAAACGCGGTTGCAGGTGTATCGAACGATTCCGAGGTGAACACAAGGCGTTTAGGAAAAATGCACAAAAGCACAAAATGCTCTAATGATTAATTCATTAATATTGATTATATTTAATATTACGAAAAAACGAAAAAACAAAAACAAATAAGCTCATATTTTTCCGTCATTGTTTCTTTTTCTTTTTTTTTTTTCGATATAATCTTTGCTGAAAATTATCAGCAATTATCCAGACGCCGGGGAGATGAACAAGTTTTGTCAATTATTCGCGAAGAAACGCGGTTGCAGGTGTATCGAACGGTTCCGAGGTGAACACAAGGCGTTTAGGAAAAATGCACAAAAGCACAAAATGCTCTAATGATTAATTCATTAATATTGATTATATTTAATATTACGAAAAAACGAAAAAACAAAAACAAATAAGCTCATATTTTTCCGTCATCATTTCCTTTTCTTTTTTCAATATCACAGGTCTCTCGAACGGCGATCGACGAGAATACGTTTTCCACCTCTGAGTGTGATATAAATTGTTTCAATTTATTTATCAGTTATTCGTTCAATTTTGCTCGAATTAATCTCGCGAATCGTCGATATAATCTTTGCTGAAAATTATACGCGCAATACGAGAATGAGATGATAATTCTTTCCTGGTCTCGTCTCGCTGGACCTTTTATTATTGTAATCTGAAATATGTATCGCTGTGGTTGCATCTCGATGTGGGCATGCTCACTGCCACTCTGATGACTTTTGTGTTCACGTTGATTGAGCATATATAATATCACGCTTCTATATACTTGGTGGTACGTGGTATATAAATATATACACGTATATATAATTAACAGTAGATGGCAACGCGAGCTTGGCACACCCACCCGTATAATCTGCTGCAAACCTTCTTGCATGTACTTTTTTTCATGTGTGTACCGGTGCGTGCACTGTAATGCAACGTTATGTCGCGCATTATGTGCGCAAAAGTGCAACCTATCGTTCTATTATTTTTCCGATCGTCAGGAAGCGAGTGCACGAGAGAGAGAGAGAGAGAGAGAGAGAGAGAGAGAGAGAGAGAGAGAGAGAGAGAGATCTGAGCGTAGGTGGAGAATTTGCAGGTGCTGATACATATCGAACATATCGCCGGTATTTTGTTGCCACAACAGCCAGGAGGTGCTCGAAAGAATGCATGTTTTTTTCTTCGATACGAGAAAAAAATAAAAAAAAATTAATTAATCGACCGAGAGATCGTGGGCTGTCAAACGATCGCAGCGAGCCACAATTTTTCATTCTTCCCTCCCGTTGGCTATTCGATTTATTTCGTCAAAATATTAATAATATATCGAGCTCTTTCCGCTTCGACTTTTGTTTTTCGAGATTTATTTTTGCAAAAAAGTGCATTTTTCGTGGTAAATTATATTCGTAACGATTTTTTTTTCTTTTTCTTGCGATTAATCGCAAGTTCAATGACGGAAAGAGTTCGTGCGAAAGTTCGTTCATGCCCGCACTTTGAAATCATTCACAGAGTGGGAAATTTCACGCTGCCGTGCCGCACTCGGTGAGAAACGAGGGTCCGCATTTGTTGTATGAATTTCTCACTGATATTTAATTCTTTTCGATCTGCGTGAATTTTAAATAACAATAATAACGCGAAATTAGCGGACGAGAGTCGTTCACGCGAGGTTTGAGAGGAAGAATCGACGAACAATGCGAAAACCATTGAATAATTCAACGGTAAAACACACATGTGCTGCGGTGATTTTTTTTTTTTTTCGCACTCAAAGCCACGGTTACAGCATAAAGCTTTTCTTCGTGCACTTGTGCCCCGGACACGGTTAACGTCCATTGTTCCTCGAGCCGAACAGTTTGCTGATGGAAAATTTAACGAAAATCCTCTTACATTCGTCGTTTTTTCAACGCAGGCGACGTCACGTAGGCAAATTTCCGAAAAATCAAAACGTCAGTGCTGAATGTCAAAGTTTTTAAATACCTTTTCCGACGTCGAACTTTTTCCGATTGTGCGCAACTCGAAGAGACAAGAGTGGAACAAATTATAGCTAGAATTTCTGTTTTTATGTTTTTTTTTATATTTTTTCTCGTATGATTTATTTTGGTGGTTTTTCTTGCAAAAAAAAGTGAAATTCACATTGAAAACTGTACGAATCGTGCTCTGACAATGACGGTTGTAGACCGAAGCATCGACGATCGAAAGAGCAGACTCTCGCGAGGTCCTCTCGTACGTCAAAGTTTCTCAAATTAAATTTCGATTGAAACAAAATATTCGCACAACTCCCGGGCAATTTTCACATTTTTTTTTGGTTATCCCGTGACGAATAATCTTGGCCATTTTTGAGGCCAAATTTATTGTTATTCCTTCTCTTCGAGGCAATCTCAGTCAGCACTCTTCTGACAATGAAACATCGCATTTACGTTGCTGGCATTGTGCATACAATTCCCGGAGTGCAAATCACGTGTACCTGCCGTTATACATTCCATGCGATTTATGCTATATGGACAATCGTACAGTACATAACTGTTTGCAAATGCAATACCTCCGCTTCCTACGTGAGGCTGTGACTTGTGTCTCGAAAAGCACTTTTGCACAGTAAAATAACGCGCGTATCCAATCGAAGCTGTACGCGCGCGACCTCCGATGGGAAATGACGAGCACATCGTGTAGCCTCGAGTCGCACGGTTATCTGCCAATTTGTTTAATGCCTCGATCAATTTGTTGCAATAATAACTCATCGGTTTGAAGCTTATTGCAAGAATCTTTGTTTTCCACATCTCTCGTACATTTTCTACGATCGCCAGAGGCTGGCGGCGCCATTTTGATTATAAACAAAACAATAGAAATTTTCCGTCATTTAAAAGTATTCGATTTAAATCTACCGGAAGAGAGAGACTCAATTGTGCTTGTTTCTGCTGAAAATTTGTGTATAAATCTTCGCTTTCGTGTTTTTTTTCATCGTCAGCTCGTGCTCGTTTATATTTTTTCCTTGTTTTTCAAAATCAACCTCGAGTGACACGGCGAATTCCATTTCATTGTTTAATTAAAGCCCTGCGAGGAAAAATCACTCGCCAAAGTTGCAGCAACCTCGATCGAGAGACACGCCACTATAGAAAGTCGAGTGTTTTTTTTTTTTTTTTTTCCCTCCTGTCCTCTTTTTAATCGGCAATACACACTCCTTTACAAATAATTGACCGCTCTCTCTCTCTCCGTCGATGGTTCGCGATGGTATCCTCAATCACTCGGAGGCGGAAAATCGAAATGACGACACGAGATCGCGAGATTTATACCCGCGACTTTTCTCGATTGGCTTCGATCGTTTGACATTGCGGGAGAAAAAAAACGAGCAAAAATGGTCGTTAAAAGTTCCATTCTCTTTGATTCTCGGAACTCTGATCAATCCC
Source organism: Heteropelma amictum (assembly GCA_959613375.1). Classification (NCBI taxonomy): domain Eukaryota; kingdom Metazoa; phylum Arthropoda; class Insecta; order Hymenoptera; family Ichneumonidae; genus Heteropelma; species Heteropelma amictum. The sequence continues at coordinate 9,651,261 of OY390728.1, read as the reverse complement.
GATCTATACATACATATATATACATGTATATTGTAAAATATCCGGGTCGCCCAGCATCTCTCGTTCAGTGTTACGCCCACTGTCCTGAAATGATGCTGCAGCAGTGTCGCGGCCGTATGCTTTCGTGCATCAGACTTTCGCAGCTTTTTTATCGGCTCAGCCATTTTTCTCTCAAAGTCAAGGACTTTGCGAAAAAAAAAAAAAAAAATTCATTCATTCATCAAAATTACGAGAAGGTTTAACGTTTTATGATATAATAATCTCGCCGAAATGTAGAGTCGAGTGATGTTCATGCTTTCCCATCTTTTTTTTTTTTTTTCGATTTTTTTTCGAAATTTAAATGAAATTCGATCTCTCGTTGAGACGACTCGCGAGTTTACTCAATTTTCCCTCGATCCAAAGTCCGTTCGTTCCTCGCGGGACGACGTTTCCCTTTGAAACTCTTTCGTTTACGAATTACGCGAACTTTTGCCTTGAATTTCCGATAAGATGAGAGGGAGATCGAGATTGAAAAAAACAAAAGATCGAATCCAGGCACTTTCTCGTGCTCGCCTTTGTGTGTAAATGCAATCAGGGCTGTTAAAAGTCATTGAGAGCCATTCGACGTGATGGATTTTCGTGTTTGCAATGCGCGCTTGTTCCGAGCTAATGCTGTTCTTTCAAAACTGAAGAAAACCAGTTAGACACCGCCCGTCCAACGTCGCCGAGAGATTCCCCGTCGCTTTAACGAGACTAAAGTGTCCTCGCGCTTTTACGCTTTGGTGTACACTGTACCGGTTCTCTCTGCGTGGTTAATTTAACCGCGAAGGCACAAAACGTTAGCGAACAGCGGAACGTGCTCTGAAACTTTACGAGAGTCATTGACTACCGACTTTTTGTACGATAGAGACGAGAGCAGCTTTTGCGATAAAAATAAAGAACCGATTTTATGAATAGAAATCGTCGGAACGAAAAAAAAACGATAAAATTGAAGAAAAAAAAAGCAAAACCGTTCAAACCGCTCATTCGCAAAATATTGCGAACTCTCGTGGAGTTCGTAACCTCTCGTCAAAAAATTCGGCTTCTTTAAATCGATGGCTGCGATCCGAGATTTGGAAAATTGACTCTTTTGTTTTTTGAATTTCATTTCTGCGTCGATTCCGTTGTTTTTTTTTTTAATTTGAAACCGCATCGTTGTTAAGGTAGTTCTATCGTTAGATTCAAATCGAGAAATTGTTTTGCAGTTTTTCTCACATACAAAATGGTTCGCGGGCTTCAGTTAAATAAGAAAAGTTGTTGCAAATCGACCAAAGAACAGCATACTCCAAATTCACGGTCATCCCAGGTGATATGTGCTTGCTCTATAATTACAAAAATTGCGAAAAAAATGTTCTCAAGATTTTTTTGGAAAACTCAAGAAATCTTCTTTGATGTTGCATAAAAATGTATGCAAAGTTTTAGAAGGCTTCACCACGTAGAAGCCAAGATATTCATTGATGAAAATGCAACTTTTAACACGCGCTCTTACGAGAGACTACCGAAAATTGTGATTTTTACCAATAAATATCTCAACTTCCACGTGGTAAAACCTTCCAAAATTTATTACACACGTATATATGACATCAAAGAATACGTATTCAAATTTTCAACAAAATCTTAAGAAAACGATAAAACGATAGAACTACCTTAATATGTGAATATGAAATATCGTTGCTGCTATGAAAATTATAAAGATATTTAAACATTTTTTTTTTAATTTTACAATTTTTTTATCTCTTGCGTTGGCGCTTGATTGTTACAGATTAAGCTGGAACGCGTGCTGGGTGTTACAGTTTCGAGCAATGCAGCCCTCGATTGCGATGCAACGAGCGAACTGGTGGCATATCCCGCGGGGTAAGTTGATTTCTCGAAAGAAAAAAAGAAAAATTCATTCTCCATCTCGCTGCATTGTCAATTTTTCAATTTTTCAATTTTTCCTACTCCGAAAACTGTCGCTGTCTCGTTAAACCCGATTACAGCCTCTGTACCTCAATCGATAGAATATTATAAAAAAAAAAAAACCCCCGAAATTGGTCCCGTTCTTCGTTAAACGCTCGCGTTTATCTCCGCTCTTTTTTTTTTTTCTCTCGATTCCATCGCGATCCGAAAAAAAGCCTTCGAAAGGTGAAACTTCGTGGGTTCAACGAGTGAAACCTGGCGAAGATTAATCCGTAACGGGAAATGATTAATCGCGATGACCCGACGAGAAAACCTACTCACCGCCAAAGGTGCTATGCAGCTTCTCTCTTCATTCCGCGTTTTTATGTACCCAACTCGCGCGAATCGGAAAGGGAAAATGTAAAAATAATACCGTGGACTCTGCGAGACTTTTTTTTCACCCGAGCAACTGTTTTACAGCCGCATTTTGCCTTTTTTTTCGTCTCTGTGCATGTAAAGCGTACGAGTTATCCCGCACACCCTAGCGGTGGAAAAGAGAAGTTATTTGCGCGCTGGTACTGTATAAACATGTATTTATATATATATATATATATATATGTATATATATATGCAACCGTGTGAATAGAAGAATGGCGAAAGTGCGATGAAGAGATTACTTCCGCTTTATCGTCGAGGTGAAAAGAAATCTCCTCTCATGTGTGTTTTTGTTTGCATGTGTGTGTGTGTGTGTGTTTGCAATGCGGTGCCAGCCGCGTTACCGCCGCTTTGAAAGTATACATGTGGAGCATTAAATGTCAACTGGATCAACCGGACCTTTTGAACCGTTGATACCACGTACCAAGTATACCCACGATTTTTAGAGCAAAGGAAAACCGGAAGATTCGCGAAAACTTTCAGATTCATCTTAATCGCGGTCCATTACACGTTTTCACCGGTTTTCGCTACCGTTTGGGACCTTGAAACAATTCTGTCTCGTGAAGGAAGAAAAACGCTATTTTTCTTCTGAAATATGTTGATTTTGACGCCTTTTTGTGCAAAATAAAAAAAAAGGAGCGATTTTAAGGACCTGAAACACTTGGTGTTTTCGAGGTGTTGCACACCTTCCGTCGACGCGTGCGACAAAACAGGCAAGAGTATGTACTGAAAATTCGACCGACCCGGGTTGCCAAGGTGAAGAGACGGGAATCCATTGATAAAAATGAGGATATACCTTGAAGAGCATTTTTTTTTTCATTCCCGGTGTATATATCTGCTATTGGAAAAAAAAGGAGCTGATACGAGGAGGTAAAGAGTTCGTTGGACATGTGAGAACGCGCACGTAAAGACACCGGTTGGGCACTCGGACCTGCTGTTATCCGAGAAGGTGTGTTTGCTCGGGCGACACGCCGGCTCTCCTCTCTCTTTGCACGAGAGATCGCGGAGGTCCATTCACCTTTCTCTCCGTCCTCTGCATCTTCGCGACATTAGAGATCTCCTCTAGTCTCTTCTCCGTCTGTCTCCCTCTCCGGATCCTTCTTTTTCTCTCGCAATGGGATTGCTCTCTGCAACTCACGACGACCCATTTCCGCGAGCACCGAATATATATATTTACACCGTGGATACAACTCGGCGTTTGCCTTGGGCACTTTACACATCAACGACGACGATCGTCTTCCCCGATCGCGTCTGGGACAAGGGAGAGACCTTGCACGATTACTTTTCACTTCTTCGTCCTCTCTTCTCAATGAATTCCTCTCATTAACCCGATTCCCAGACGAGAAGCATTGACCTGTCTTGTATATAATAATGTATACACATAGATATTGTTTGTAAGTAACAGAACGAAAAAAAAGTTTCTGTGGAAACGCGATATTTTGGTTGGAAAATGCGATAATACGGATTTTATCGATTAATTACCATTTTCTCATTGAAATATCGAGTTTTCGGGAAAAAGTCGGTGGGTTTCGTGATCAGCGGAAAATTTCCGATCGAATAAGCTTCTGAAATATTGAAAATTTGAAAAAAAAAATTTTGACTCATTTTTCGCCACTTTTCCAGAATCGTCGAAAAGTCGAAATTTCAAATGATCACAACTTTCTCCCTGATGAAGCTACATAGATTTTTTGGGGGGGTTTTGAAAAGCCCTCGGGTAGACTTAGACAATGGTGAAAGTAAAACGCCGATAGCTCGATTGCTTCACCCTCAAAATCGATGTCGAAAATTGGCAAAAAAAACGCAAAGGGGTATGTATGGAAAAATTGGCGAAAATCGGTGGTCCTACTTAAAAAATCTGCCAAAAATCGAAAAATCAAGATATCTGTACAAACCAAACGGCATTTTGAAGCCTCATCAATTGCCAAGAGAATAAGCACAAGTCGGAGTGCCCATCTCGAACGAAAAAAAAATGGCAAACATTTTAGTGAACCAACTCAATTTGACAAAATATAGCAAAAAATTTTGGATTCCAAAAACGATTTTTAACGATCTATATCGATGTGTTTTTTCCCGCTGATTACGAAACACATCGATATTTTGTCGAAAACTCAATATTTCGGTCCAAAAATGCGATAATACGAATTTTATCGATTAATTACCATTTTCTCATTGAAATATCGAGTTTTCGGGAAAAAGTCGGTGGGTTTCGTGATCAGCGGAAAATTTCCGATCGAATAAGCTTCTGAAATATTGAAAATTTGAAAAAAAAAATTTCGGCTCATTTTTCGCCACTTTTCCAGAATCGTCGAAAAGTCGAAATTTCAAATGATCATAACTTCCTTCCTAAGGATGCTACATAGATTTTTTAGGGGGGTTTTGAAAAGCCCTCGGGTAGACTTAGACAATGGTGAAAGTAAAACGCCGATAGCTCGATTGCTTCACCCTCAAAATCGATGTCGAAAATTGGCAAAAAAAACGCAAAGGGGTATGTATGGAAAAATTGGCGAAAATCGGTGATCCAACTTTAAAAATCTGCCAAAAATCGAAAAATTAAGATATCTGTACAAACCAAACGGCATTTTGAAGCCTCATCAATTGCCAAGAGAATAAGCAAAAGTCGGAGTGCCCATCTCGAACGAAAAAAAAATGGCAACCATTTTAGTGAACCAACTCAATTTGACAAAATATGGCAAAAAATTTTGGATTCCAAAAACGATTTTTAACGATCTATATCGATGTGTTTTTTCCCGCTGATTACGAAACACATCGATATTTTGTCGAAAACTCAATATTTCGGTCCAAAAATGCAACAATACGAATTTTATCGATTAATTACCATTTTCTCATTAAATTGCAAAATAAATCAATACTGCCTATATAGCGTTAATGAAGATTTGAAAAAGTCTCCTGCTTGGATCTACAAGCCAACAGATGCACTTTAATTATTTTTGTTGTTTCTTTTATTTGAATTTTGCGCATTTTCATGTATTTTATCATCGTGATGTTGAAACTCGTGCCAAAATTCAACCAGCCGGGAAATTGAAATTCCAGCAATGGAAGAGCCGAATCCACCGCCGGTATTTCGTAGTTTCGTGCGGGATTTCAGCCTGTGCTCATAACGGACTCTCTGATAACGAGGTCAAACTCGCGAAACTCTGTGCAACTTCCGATTCGCGAGGCAAAATTAATAAGGCAGTTTGGCGAAAGGATAAGAGATCGAGATAATTCATACGGAGGGTCCTTTTGTGCCGAGGACAAAACCCCGAGATCGTCATTATTCCCTCTTGGCAAACTCGATGATTTTCACAATGGTTCAATGTCTGCTGGTCCATATTAAATCTCTCTTTGCTTTTCTTCATCTCTACAACCGAAAATTCGGCGGAGGCCTTCCACGAGAAGATCCTTTGAAAAGTGTACAACGACGTTTGGTCCGAATCGATAAATAATGTCCACAAATTATTTCACGATTCAACAAATTTTTCAGCAGCCCACGATTTTATTACACATTTCCCAATTTTCGGTCTTTTCAATCTTTTTTTTCCCCTGCCGAAATAAACTACACACAGTACCATATAATTATTATAAAACATAATGAAACTACCACAAAAAAATAGTCTCACGTTGGCCTTGCGAGAGAAAAAAATGCCAGCCTCCGTCATTCGTTCGAATCCCGAGAGATATTCGTTATTTATTCTCGCAGTAATTGCTGTGGTCCATAATTAATGCACTTTTTTTTTCTGAAACTGAAAAACGAGGTTACGCAAGTATTTTCGTACGGAAACTTGTATATTTGCGGATACAAGTGGGGGTCCTCCGCGCCCCACTTGGGGGAAAATGACGGTAAAAGTTGCGAGAATCGTGGAAAATGTTTTTCTTTAATCTTCTTCTCTGACCTCCTCGTCGTTCTATATTGAAAAACGTTCCTCTCGCGATATTTCGTTGACATGAAAATCTTTCGAGAGATTTTAGAGCCTTCGACCCCCTTTCGCGTCTCGTCGTGCAGAGACAATGTGCTTCGAGGCTTTTTTTTTCTTCTTCGAGTGACACTCGCGATATGTGAAGAAAAAAACGGAGGGTGGAAAGAGTCGAGGACGGGGTCGCGTGAAGAAGGCATCGTTCTGCAGTCATCCGCCCTTTCGACCTAGAGAATCTGACACATTTGCACTAGGAATTTTCATACATTTATAAAATGCACAAAAAATTCATCACAATTGTCAGGTATAAAGGGCATTCCGTCTAGAATAGACCGATCTTCATCCGTTCAGTTTTTCGACTCCTATTCCACGACTGCTCAAAATAACGAATATAAAAATGAAGATTCATCAAAAAAACAAGGATCCACATTTATTTTGCAAACGGTTAAAATTAAACGACGAAAATACTCCAAAAGTTCGCAAGTTTACTCCAATTTGCGATTCTCTTATTTTTCGTGTGTTGATGAATGATTTTTTTGCGACACGTTGATAATAATTCAGAAAAATCTATTTTATCCCGTAAACTTGCGTATATCTTTATTTATTTCTTCACAAATTTACGTACCATTGAATTGACGAATTTGAGAAAAAACTATTTTATCGCGTAAACTTGTGAATATTTTTATTTATTTCTTCACGAATTTACGTACCATTGAATTGACGAATTACCCACAATCTCGTTGTACGCGAACGTACCGAGCGAGCATGAAACATTCGCACCGGATGTGCAGCCAAGGCTAGACTTTTTCTCTCGACGTCGTGTAAAAAAAAAACGCTCACGAAGTTCAAAGGCCAGCGGGTCGATCGTGCATTTTCCACGAGGCGTCAACAGACCTTGCCGATAATTGACTTTTCGTGTACTTTTTTAATTTTTCATCGATTATTCGTGACGAAAAACGTGAAAAATAGTCGCTCGAAAAGGAGAATCGCACACATTGTCGGTCTCTTTAATTATACGAATTGCGATCTTCGAGGTTGAGTAATTCGACGATCGTCAAAGTCACAGTTTCAATTAACACGACGGTAATTTCCTCCAAACAAAATTAAAAATATCGCTACAATTATACGAACAATTAAAATGAAGATCCAACGATTGAGATGATAATTTTGCAAATAATTCTTCGGAACTATATTCCGTTGAATAATTAATGTTTTTTTTTCGAGTCGATGTTATTCGTACCGCTCTCTGTCGCTTTCTCGACTTTTTCTGTCTTTTCTTTCCTCTTTTGTTCATTTTCCTGTCCCATGAATAGACTGGAAACATCGCAATAGACACTTCCTCAATTGTAAATTCAGGTACTTTCGCAATTCGCAACGTTTGCGAATATAGCATCGCTGCTTCGGTCGAGATAAATTATAATTCGCTCCTCGCCTTTCGACGTGTGTTTTTCCATGTGTTTGCGCACTCGCGGGATATTCGCGAGAGTGGAACGACCGTGATTGCGTCGTAACGCAGCTATTAAGGATGTAACCCAATCGAGAAGCGACGAGTCGAAGAAAACTCTCGTTTTTCATCGGCTACCGTTCGAATAACGTTGACGCACACTCGTTTTTTTCCCCTTTTTTTCTCTTCTTCGCTTCTATCGATATACAGGATGCACTTTCGAAAAAGAGCTATTTGCATTGAAAAAAATCGCCGATTCGCCAACTTTACTCCACTTTTCGTCAATTTTAGGCACATGCATCGTAATTAAATGTACAATTTTATTTAATTATAATTCAACTCGATCATTTCGAGATGATGAAAAATACGTGTTGATTCAAACTTGCTTCAATAAAATTGATGAACCGTAACTATTTTTTTTTTTTCAATCAAAAACATCGTTTTTCTTCGTCATGCTGATTTTTACACCGGAAATCGTAAAGATATGTTCTCACGTCGCGTTTTGCGCGTGTCGGAGGCTCGAAAACTTTGCGCCGCGAGGACAAAGGTCGTTGACCCCAGACGCGTGACACACAGTCTCGGTTCGCGTTCCCAATGTCAACGCGCGTCCTCTCCTCCGAGCTCGGAGTCTGAAAGTGAAGTAACCGGAAGTTCCCGAGCACAAACGGTGTACTTCCAACGTGAGTGGATACTTCAAAGTCGCGTCGAACGTAATTTACGTAACAAACGTTGTCACTTTTCGTGCAGAATCTCACGAATGAAAAAATACATTCGACATCGTTTTTTCAAACCCACGACGGTATCTCTCACAGTCGGAGAGATCATTTTTTTATCAGAGATCACATTACGCAAATCCTTCAGTTTTTCTCTCACTCATTCTGAAAAAGATACAAGACGTTGTATTTTTTCGAAAAAAAAAATGATTCCATAAATCTCAACGAAATCGAAAATTTCGAGCTTTTGTCGAACTTGTGATATTAATGACGAATCAAAAAAGAGAGAGTACTAATTTTGAAAAAATATCGAGTTCGATCGCCACAAAAGGGCATGAAATTTCGTCAACTCCGATTCCTTCCGGTTATTATCCCGCTGAGCGTGAAATTACGCTTGGAAATAAACGAGACGAAAGATTTTGCTCCGATCGAAGATCGCGAGATGAGAATCTCACGGGTTCCACGTTGATCTCGTTTCAACGTATGATGATATTAATGAAATACCGAAGAAAAAAAGTCAAATTTGGCGACGTGATAACTTTGTTGCGAATTTCTCACTCGAAATACCGTGACGAGAAACGCCCCGCGCGGTCTCACGGAGAAAGCCGATATCTTCCACCTCGTTTTATTCCTCTCGTAGTTTCAAGAAACTGCGATAAAAACGCGCCTCTATCCCCACGCGGACGGAATATTTACATTCGCAAAGTCATTATTTGCGCAAATTAAAACAGTTGCGTTCAACCAATTGATGAAGCGTTCGATCGCATTATTTCAAACCGAAATGAACTAAAAAAGAAAAAACATTTCTCCTCGTTTAACGTAGTTCTATCGTTTTATTTACATCGAAAAATTGTTTTTCAGTTTTTCTCATATACAGAATGGTTTGCGGGTTCAAGTTGAATAAGAAAAGTTGTTGTAAATCGACTGAAGAACAGCATACTCCAAATTCAAGATCATGCTAGGTAATCTGTGTTTGCTATATAATTACAAAAATTGCGAAAATTTGTTTCTTAAGATTTTTTTGAAAAACTGAAGAAAGCTTCTTTGATGTTGCAAAAAAATTTATGCAATGTTTTAGAAGGCTTCACCACGTAGAAGCCAAGATATTTATTGATGAAAATACAACTTTTAATACGCGCTCTTATGAGAGACTACGGAAAATTGTGATTTTCACCGATAGATATCTCAACTCGCACGTGGTAAAACCTTCTAAAATTTATTACACACGAACGTATGACATCGAAGAATATGTATCCAAATTTTCAACAAAATCTTGAGAAAACGATAAAACGATAGAACTACCTTAAAAAAAAATTTACGGACGTTTTTCATTCGTCTTTTTTTCTCTCATCACCCGTCCATTTTGCAAACTATTCACGCACACTTCCGGCGGATGTGAATGCTCCGCCATCGTTCTAGGAGTCCTTCCGGGTACGAAACTGAATCGTCTCGTTTAAAGCGGGCACTTGACGACTCGCATAGACACTCGGAAAATTTCGTCGCGCAATTCTGCCTTTTTTCGCGTTGAAAAAGGAAAAAGGAAAAATCGACGGATTTATTTCTCGTTGCGACGATTATTTTGGTAAATAATTTTGACGACAAATTTGTGAAAATATCGCACAAATCGTCGATTATCCACCGAACACCGTGACGATAATGAGAATATAATTACGATTCAATTTTCAGCGATTATGATTTTGATGAATAATCCGAGGGAATTTTAAAAAACGAATTTTACTCTATTTTTTTTCAGTTGCACGGTGGTTCTTTTCAATCCGCGGAAAAACACGCAGTCCCACGTGCTCAACGGATGCCGAAAAACGGTGACGTCTCTCGCCCTCGCCGGGGACGGGAGACTCCTCGCTACCGGGGAATGCGGACACATGCCGAACGTCCGAGTCTGGGACATTTCGGATCCACAAAATGCCGTGCAAATTGCCGAATTCACTGGTCACAAGTACGGCATTAATTGCGTGGTAAGTTGAAAATATAATAATATCGCGATGTAAAATATTTCGAAATCTTATTTATCAAGATCGAGATTCGATCGAATTTTGAAAATTCCGGTTGTTTTCTGCACTCGAGTCGTCGATGGACGTTTAAGGTTAAAATCGCGAGAACCGTTCTGTCGTCTTGGGCAACAAAATTCTCGAGCTCGTTCGAGACGTAATACATCGCTTCGAGATTTACCGTAATCGTTGTAGAAATTATTTTTGCACAACTTTGCGGGCATTCCCGATGATCTCGCGGTGATTATTTATATGTACACGTCTTTTTTACCTATAATGACCTTGGAAACGTTTAATAATTTGCAATCGATCTATTATTCGATGAAAATCGATATTTCAAAAAATATCGATCTCCTTTTTTCCTTTTTTTTCATGAAACTCGTCGAATTTACATTCACGCGAAAAATTCTCCAGATTTTTTCCCTTCCAGTAGCGAGCAATAACAAAATTTGACAAAAACTCCAACGGAATACAATAATTATCGATTACCTATAATATCAAATTGTACGAAGAACAATGTTCGTTATGAAAATAACGCCGAAATACTCGCTCAAACGAGTGATGATTTGAAAAAAACAAAATCATTATCGCAGAAAAATTCTCGCGAGAATCGCTCTCAATGTTGATTATTGTTACCATTGTTGCAGTCTGGTTTTTCATTCGCCGTTCGATAAATTATCCGTACGCTAATGACAATACTATTGGCTATATTACTATACTTACCCATAATTTGTAATTACGTACTCGCGGGATAAGTAGAACATTTTTATCGCATCTCTCTGTACATAGGATGTGTCTATAAGCTGGCCTTTCGCGGCTTTCACGTGATATATCGCGAGACGAGCAAAATTGACCGAGTTATTAACGACACGTGAGAAAAAAAAGAAAAATAAATTTTAAAAATCGTCAAGAGACGGCCAAGTGGTCGTGATTTTTCCTTTTTTTTTCGATTATCGATAAAGATGAATCGTCTATTTGGACCAGTTTTTTCGATCGAGATCTCTTCTCAATTAATCGACCTCAAATTGTCCCGTGAGCCGGCGAGTTACAGCGTGGCGTTTGAGAAAAAAGGAGAAAAAGAAACGAAACGAGCTCATACGCGAGACGCTAAATCACGTCGTGTGTGGAAACGGTACTTCGCGTACCGATATTAGCCCACACGAGTGGTCAGGCAGCTCTTTCGATAGCACGAAACGTCAACAGCGTTACGCATGTATATTCCTCACCTCCTGTTACTCCTCCGATTGCATTTTTACACTCGCGCGATAACGATGTGGAGAAAAAATAAGAAAAACATATTCCACGTGCTCTGCGAAAAGCTCCGGATGATTTTCGTTCTGCAAACACGGGACACGATAAAAATTACTTTTTTAAATCGTCAAAAGACTTCGGAGCGAAGGAAAAAAAAGAAGAGTATTTCTAAAAAATATTTTCACTTCTAAACTCCGAAAATTGATCCTTTACCGAAAATACCAACCGGAAATACTCCGATTTTCTCGCGGAATTAACGTTTGGCTGTGTCGCAAGAGGTGTCCGCATTTTCGCTTTTTTTTTTCTAAATGAAATGTTTTGTTTTTTCGATTTTTGATATTCAAGGCCTTCTCACCGAGCAACAAATACGTCGTATCGGTGGGATCGCAGCACGACATGATCGTCAACGTTTGGGACTGGAGGAACAACGTCAAAGTCGCCTCCAATAAAGTATCGAGCAAAGTGAAGGCTGTCTCTTTCGCTGAGAATGGAAATTACTTCGTTACAGTGGGTAACAGGCACGTGAAATTTTGGTACCTCGAGTATTCCCGCAGTGCCAAGGTAAATACGATTTTTCCTGCAATAACCATCTTCATTTTCGTTTTCAAACAAAATCAACACCAAAAAGGATAATCCAAAAACAATTAAACCGATCGTCACTAAGATTCATCACGGATCCTCATTGACGATTTTCATTTTCGCTGTAATCGCTTGGAACGAGCAAAATCGATTTCAAATTTGCTTATCGAACGTGAAAAAAAAAACGAGACAAAGAAATAATATTAAAACTGTGCGAAAAATTTCGTCCCGACGTACGAGAGATTTCAGCAGCACGAAAACGAGCAACGCGACCGGCCAACGAACGCGCGATTACACGTTTTCTTTTTCTCCGTTCCGAGCGCTTGACTATTTCTTTGGTATTTCTTTAATTTTTTTTTTTTTTTCGCTTGCAGTACAAAGAACCAGTGCCTTTGATGGGCCGATCAGCCATACTCGGTGAGCAAAGGAACAACGATTTCGTCGACGTCGCCTGCGGCAGAGGTGAAATGGCGGATTCGACTTACGCCATAACGAAAACCGGCCTGCTGTGCGAATTCAACAATCGTCGGCTTTTGGACAAGTGGGTCGAGCTTAGAGTGAGTTTTTACCCCTCCTTGCGGACGCGTTTGATTTTTTTTTGCCAATGAAAAACAACGCGAACTTCCGTGTAATCTTCGTGTTATTTACTTTTTATTTGCCACAGACGAGCAGCGCAAATTGTATATCAGTCGGGGATAAATTCATCTTCATCGGCTGCGCCGAAGGTATCGTCAGGTGCTTCAGTCCGACGAGCCTGCAATTCGTCACGACCCTGCCACGAACTCATTATCTCGGAGTGGACGTCGCTCAAGGACTGACGATAAAGTGAGTTTCAAGAAAAAAGAAGAAAAAAAGCCTCAAAGCCGATGGAATTTTCATTAGCTCGATGGCGATCGTTACAAAACGAGAAATCCATCTCGGAAATGAAAAATTCCAAGTTTGCCTCGAAACGTCGTAAATAAACATTTTCACGAACCATCGCACGATTCTGCAGTTTGCATCCATGGAACACGCCGAAAGTACGATTTTTTTGACATTTTTCAAGTCACAATTGTTTCTCAAATTTGCTCCCAATTCTTTTTCACAATTTCGAATTTTCGATTGTAAAAAAGCTGAAATCGTACTTTCGCTGCTCTCCAACGATGAAAACTTCGGCGTTGTGTAACGTCGTGTTTTGTGAAAAAAAGAAAAAGAAAACTATCAAAACTCGCACAGGGACTAACGATAAATGTGACAAATTTAATCTGGGATTTTTTTTTTGTTCCTTTTTTCCCCCATTTTTCAGTCACATGTCGCAGCATCCGAAAAACGCTCGATACCCCGATGCCATAGCTCTGGCGTTTGACGAACGCAACAACAAGCTCACGTGCGTCTACAACGATCACAGCATATACGTGTGGGACGTTCGCGACATTCGCAGAGTCGGAAAATCGCACTCGTTTCTTTATCATTCGGCCTGCATATGGGGCGTCGAGATGTATCCGACCGGGCCGGAATCGGCAAACGCGATGCCACCTGGCAGTTTCGTAACTTGCTCCAGCGACGATACGATACGCGTGTGGAATCTCCAAAAGGATCTGGCTCTCGATGATACGCTCTACAAGAAAAATATTTATAGCAACGTACGTTTCTTCCATTTTTTACGATTCACGAAATCTTTTTTTTTTTTTTACTTTTCAACGATAATATCGATAAAATTCTATTTTCATCAATTCGCGAATTGATACATTTTTTCGTGGTTTTTCGAGTAATCCTCGTTGCCGTCGTGAAGTCAAGAAAAAAGTCGGGAGAAAAACGGTTATTTAACTCGTGAAAAGCTTGATAAATAATGTTTCCAAAATAGTCGATCTGCGAGTCGAAAAAAAATTCGAATAAAATGGTATTTTCAACGATTTCTTAATTACAGCTTTTGGTCATTTTCAACAATGAACCGTAGAGCTGTTGTGAATTTAGATCGGATGATGAATAATAAAATATGAATTTTTCAAACTTTATCGAAGTTTCTCATGGAAAAAAATGTAAAAATCAGGAATCGAACGTTGGATTAATTTATGATAAAGCATGATAAACATTGTGGTTTCAAGTACGATTTACGATAGCCGGACTTTCCATTAATCGAAACGTACCGTTACTTTCGGCCTACCAGGAATTACTTAAAGTCTTGTACATCGATCCTGAATTGACCTACTTGAAAGACCTCGATCTCGCAGCGGCTGGTACTACGGAGAAGAACGACGCTTCTTATGACGGACGCAACGGTGTCAGGTCGATAAGGGTCAGTCCCGACGGCAAACACCTCGCTTCCGGTGATAGGTAAAATTTCTCCATTCTTTTCATCACCGGAATATCCAATAGAACCATTGCTCTCGACTTTCCGCGTAATTGTACAAAAATGAGTTTTCGAAAATTTTTGAATTATTCGATCCATCGTAATTCAATATTACCCTTTATTTCAATTTTCTCGTCATTCTCGCGTAAAATACTTAATAACGAGGGAAATGAAAAAAAAAACTTTGAAAAACGAAGAGAGATTCAGAGAGCGATTTAACCGCGATTGACGAACAATTTCAGATCGGGAAATATAAGAATTCACAATGTTAATTCGTTGGAGGAGGTGTGCGTCGTGGAGGCGCACGACGCCGAGGTGCTCTGTCTCGAGTTTTCGAAAATTTTTGAATTATTCGATCCATCGTAATTCAATATGACCGTTTATTTCGCGTTCGCAGTTCGCAATATGAAATGAAAAAAAAACTTTGAAAAACAAAGAGAGATTGAAGGAAAATTTAAACGCGATTGGCGAACAATTTCGTTTTCGAAAATTTTTGAATTATTCGATCCATCGTAATTCAATATTACCCTTTATTTGAATTTTCTCGTCATTCTCGCGTAAAATACTTAATAACGAGGGAATGAAAAAAAAAACTTTGAAAAACGAAGAGAGATTCAAAGAGCGATTTAACCGCGATTGACGAACAATTTCAGATCGGGAAATATAAGAATTCACAATGTTAATTCGTTGGAGGAGGTGTGCCTCGTGGAGGCGCACGACGCCGAGGTGCTCTGTCTCGAGTACTCGAGATTTTCGCGATACACGATGGACTCGCCGAGATTATTGGCGAGCGCCTCGAGGGACCGTCTGATTCACGTTTTCAGTGTCGATCAAGGTTACAACTTTCTGCAAACCCTCGATGATCACAGCTCGTCGATAACGGCGGTGCGATTCTTCAGTCAGAACAATCAGACCGATCAGATACAGATGGTATCGTGCGGTGCCGACAAGAGCATTATATTCCGGCAGCTTCAAGATGTAACAATACACATTTGACTTTCCACAAAAATCAGCGATTATGATATCGCGATGATAATAATAACAATTATTATTCCTCGATTCTCTTCTCCGAAATCACGATTTTAGACACCCGGAGGATCACCCCAATTCGCTCGAGACCACAACGCCCAAGGGAAAACAACGCTGTACGACATGGAAGTCGATTCCGGCCAGAAACACGTCCTGACGGCCTGTCAGGATCGTAACATCAGAGTTTACAACGTGACAACCGGAAAACACAGCAAAACCTTCAAGGGCTCCGTCGGCGAGGATGGCTCTCTCATCAAAGTCGTTTTGGGTGATTTTTCCATTTTTGTTATCCCTCTCGCTCGTTTCGCTCGTTTTCCCGAATACTTTTCGGCAAATTTCGGCAAAATTGAGAAAGAAAATCAGTTCGATATTCAGCGCAAGTTGCGAGAGCGTTAAAGTTCGATGTTTCCCGTATTTGTTCGTCGTTCTTTATTTTTCACACAAATTTATCGATTGTTGAACAGACGCTTCCGGTATATACGTAGCAACGTCGTGCACGGACAAAACGCTCTGCGTGTACGATTATTACAGCGGCGAGTGCATGGCAACGATGCTCGGTCACTCGGAGCTCGTAACGGGTCTTCGTTTTAGTCCCGATTGTCGTCATCTCGTTTCAGCGAGCGGCGACGGTTGCATATTCGTTTGGCGCGTACCTCACGATATGGTGGTGACGATGCAGGCGAGACTGGCTCAGCAGGCGATGCGAGCTGGAAAGTAAGTTTACCCGAGTTTCTTTCCTTTTTTTCCACTTTTGATCCAACCGTCATTACCGTCATTGCGTCATTACGCGGCGGCGTAAGAACGAGAGCGTATTTACGGATGAAAAAAGATTCCCGCGTCTTTGCGATAATCGCAGTGAGAATATGAAAAGTACAGACGAAAGAAATGAATTTTTTGAATCGCCAATGGCGGAAAAGAGTGAAAAAAAAACACGTTTCGCAGAAGGCCATCGTCGCGGATAAACGGCACTGCCGTCGGTGTGCAACTCGACAACGAGACGTTCGGCTCGCCACCGCCGGAATTTTTGGATCCAAACGCGAATCCATCCCCGCAGAGCGCCGGCGTTGATTATCGATTCAGCGTCGGGCAATTGCCTCTGTGGGCGAAAAAACAGATAAACACCGCGTCGAGCGCGAACGAGACGACGTCGGTGAGTTCGGGAGCGCGATCGCTCATCGTCGATCCGCCAAAGGGACGCTGGGCTCAGAGGGTACAACAGGGCGATGGAATAACCGTTAAATCGGTGTACGACAGCGACGAAATAATTCCGTTTCCGCCGGCGAGGAGCGGCAACGAGTCCGACGGTGGCGGCGGCGGCGGCGGCGCCTCAAAGGACAGCTCGATCGACAGCGGCACGGAGACGAAATGCAGCAGCGATTATCGTCGCGATACCATTATCATAAAAAGGGTCAGTCCTTGCGGTTGAAGACGCGCAATCTCCCTCGATTATCTCTTACCCGCGGATATATTTATTTCCATTTATTTATTCACGAGCTCCGAGTCCAACTGCCGATGACCATAGCGACGCTTATTCTCTCGTCCTTCTTTTGTGTTTGGCATCGATGTAACAACGAATAATTACGAGTACTACTAATTCGAGAACCTTTTTTTTCCGACGATTTACCCGGCTTGCGTGTCTCGTAAAAATCCTCGCATCTCAAAGTCTCATAGATTTTCATACTTCACCGCGATAATCACGATTAATAAACGCACGTCATCGCGATAACTTTTTTCTTCCAGGAGGAGGAAGAAGTTTTTCAGCCATGCCCAGATAGTTACAGGGAATTGACTGATGAGACTAAACAGGTACTAACAACTTTCGTTTGCGGCTGAAACAAAATAGACGACTCGGAGGGATCTGATTGTGCGCGAAGCGATCGAATAAAAGTGCGATAAACATTTTCAATCTTTAATGAAAGAAGAAATAACAAAAATACGAAAAAACGTGAAATTCACGATTCGAGTATCTTCGCACAATTTGATCCTTCTTTGATTCTCCATTGCACGAAATCATTCGACTTGCTTTGCCACGCCTTGTGTTTTTATTTCTCAACGATTCATCCGGTAACACGGTGAACATTGTCTGTTTTATACTTGATTTTTCTTTTTTTTTCTTTTCTCATATTTTTTTTATATTTTCATCCCATACGACTCGCTCGCGTAGGTGATGGGTGGTAGCGTGACAATAACTAGAGGTAGCAATATCACGGAATTGACGCGTCAATCCAGGAGTCGACATCACACGGACGACAGCAGCCTCGGAAGTTTCAAGTTCGAGGTACACACGTCGATTCCTTGTTAGAGAAAAGATTGAAAAAATCAACGAATCTTGAACTTTGCATCGTTCTTAACGACTTTTCCATTTGCTTTGGTTCTTTTTTTTTTCATTTCGATCGCTCGATCAAATCCTCGGTCGCTCTTCTTTCGTATTTCACGCTTATCGTCGTTCGATGTTCGATTCATTTTTATTCAACGTACGAAATTACACCGCATTGTAAATTAGTCATACATTCGACGCTCGTTTCGTTTTTGGTTTCCTCTTGCGAAAAAAAAAAAACAAAAAAAACCACCAACGGAAATGTAGGATCACGAGAGCACCGAGCACGACGGTGACGTCGAGGATTACTCCGAGGGTGAAAATGGTACGACCGGGTCGGAAAAATCGCATCATCGTCTCATGTATTATCCACCACCGGAAGACACCGTCTCCAATCAGTTCAAAGTCAATGCGATGGACGTCGAGGAACTTCGGAGGTGAGTATTTCGATCGTAAAATAATTTTTCCAACCCTGGAGAACTTTGTGAACGCGAAAAAGAATTAGAAAATTAGAAAATCGAATTGTCTCCACTGTAAGATAACGAAACCAATGAATATAATTTTTATAGTGCAAAAAAAAAACAATAACGATTTTTTTTTTATTTTAATGGAATACCGAGTAATTCGAAATTGCCATTTTCATCGAAAAGTACTGCGAATTTTGTTGATTTTCTCGTGGAATATACAATTTCAACGAGATTATTCGTGCGTCTCGCATCGACAGATCTCAGAGGCGAAGCAAGAAGCCCAGAGTCGAGAATGGTCGAACGAGCGAGATGACGGCGTCCGGAAGTCAGGACGATTCCGACTCGGAAGGCGGCGCCTCGACGCCGAGCGCCGAGAGAAATCCTCTGTCGATGCTCTCGGAGGCGAGCTCCGAGGGCTTCGATCAAGTTGCTAGTCAGCGAGAAAAGTATCTCAAAAACGCTTTCGAATCTCTCAGCGGTGCGGACGAGCCGACAAACCGAAAAAACACGAGTATAAGTTCTCAATTTCACGGCAGGTGCGTTGTCTTTGTTGTCCAAGGTCTTTGAATAATTCAATCATTTCGAGTCATTTTATTTCTTGGGAAAATTGTAAAACGATTCGAACGAAATGAGCAAATTTCTTTTGGTCCGGAAAATTTGTTAAAGCGCGTAATGTCATCTGTTTTTGCGAAGACTCAGCGGTGGTGGAAATGCCGATGTTCAAAGTAGCAAAGCGCGAAACACAGCCGTGGTAAATGCCACCAAGCACTCGAGGATCGACGCGGACGTGACGAAAAAACGCGAGGAGCTTCAGAGACGTATCGAGGAAACGCGACGAAAATTGCAGAGCGTAAGTCGCTTTCTCTAAATAAAGACTCGTGAATGAACGCGATGATGGATTTCTCGAAGATTTCTCTAAATCTTGAATCTATAAAACAACAAAATGTAAATCGACCATTTTTGTAAAAAGTTTCAGCGAAAACGGAATGAAATTCGGCGGTTTAGTTTTAGAGACGAAAATGAAAAAAAAAGAAAACGTTGCTTCGATGAGTGAATTAGTATTCGAGCGTTGATAAAATTCACGTAGAACACTCGAGTCGGCTCCATTAAGCGAATCATTTCATCAATACTAATATTTTTTCGAATATTTTTTCGACGCTATTTTCCAAGTTTGTAGCTTTTTTTTCGCACTCTCGCACAAAAGAGTTGGTGGTTTCGTTTTCTTTGAATCTCCGAGACTGCCGAGCAGCGAGGAAATGGAGTGTTCGAAGCTCACGTAAAATCGTTAAATTTCCGCAGGTTGGCTATCGATCATCGTTAAAAACGAGCCAGAGCATCTCGGATCTCAGCAGTCACATACCGGACAAGCATCATCGTTCGAACAGAATCGGTACAGGTAACGAAAGAACTTCACAACCGTTGAAACACGCAAACTCGACTAATCCCCGCAAACCCATGCCAAACCCAAAGCCCAATGTAAAGCCACGAAAGTACAATACTAACAGCAGCGTTATCGGTGTTGGGAATGCTTTAACGAAACGGGAAATGTCAAATGATAATAACGAGCGTTTGCCAAAGAGTCGAACAATGTCGTCGATAACGGAACGAACGAGAATCAAGTGTCCGTCGCGTCCGTTGACCCTCACACTCGAGAAAACTGAAAAGTACAAGCTGTCCTTGAACAAGGCGAATCATTCGTTGCCGGAATCGCCAGTTTGCGAGGAATTGAAAGCGCTGAAGGAGCAGTGCCGGAAGAACGCGAATCGTTTCGCGAGATTCGCCCAGAAACGACGCTCCTGCAGTTATTTCATCGGTCTGGACGACAACGAGGAGGAAATCGACAATATCGCAAAGTCGTTCGAGAGCCTGCCGGCGGTGATGAACGAACGCAACGCCGAGATGACCGACGATCTCTCGGACGAGGGGAACGACGGTAACGGAAATTTCAGCGACGACTCCCTCGAGGGTGACTTTAAAAATCCACCTCGGAGATGCGTCAGCGAGTATCACATCAATATACACGCGGATCTCAACACGCCGGTCGATCACGCGAATTATCTCGAGAATAACAAACAGCTGACGCGATCGCAGGAGAGCATTTTGTCGGATGCCTCGGTCGAGTCGTTCTCCAAGGCCAACCCGGGGGAGATTCTCGATTGCGCGAATTACGAGAACGACCGTCATTCGAGCGCGAGTTTCTTCCTGTCGCGGCGGAAGATGCAATCGGGACGCAGTCAGGAGAGCATCCTAACCGACGAATCGGATTATCAGATGTTTCCGCTGCAGGAAAATGCGGATCATCGCAGTACGGAGAGCGTACTCACCGATGACTCGGATTCCATGGTGAAATCTGCACCGCTGGAGATCCTTTTCGACTCGCATTATCGGCGCAAGAGACAAAACTCGGAAACCTACACCGCCAATCCGAATAACACGGAGAAAAACGACGCTTCGGACAACGGAGAGACGATGGACCCGTCAATGTTGAATCGTACGGTTTTCAGATCGAAATCGCTGCAGGATACGAGATTGAGCGAGGCGAGGATCGATTACACCGAGGAAAATTTTCACCCGAATCGCACCTGCATCTATTACGAGTTCAACGTCGACGACGCGAGCGACCCGACGAATCAACGAATCGGCCAAAAATCCGAGGTAATTTCGCGAAGCAACGGTATGAAGTTGTCCTCGAAGGAGCCTCAGTCGATGCTGATACTCAACGATTTCGTCGCGCACAAACCACCCAAGCCAAAGAGGAACTTTTCCCGCACGCAGAGCATGAGAAATCGCGCTAGACCCGCTTGGAACAAGTATAACGTCGATTCGCCGTCTCAGATGACGGTTTGCTTGCAGAATCTTCCCTGCTCCGACGACAATACCTTGGGATCTTCGAGCAACGCGGATTACAAGGAAGACGATAAGTCGTTGAAAAATCGTGAGATCAAGGACGAATCCAAGGTCAACGAGTCTTACGCGACAAAGTTCAGCGAGGAGCAAATTATTCGTAAACCGTTTTACGGTGTACCGATGCGAGCAACGCTCAGCGTGAAAAACGACTCGCCGTACAATTCCGACGCGTGCAATCAGAATCAGGAGACTCTCGTCGCGAACAAACGAGATTCCTCCGGCGAACGTGACGTTTGTTACGACAATGAAATACCGACTAAAGACACGGCGGAAAATTATGATTCCCTCGAGCCGAACGGCGCTCCAGTCGATGAAACGCATTGTCGAGAAACGAGGATGGAAATTTCGAACGAGATGAGAACCACGAGAAAGTGCGAAAATGCTGATGGCGCCAACGTCGATATCAGAATAAGCCGAGCTATCGAGGGCACGGTGAAGCTTTTGTCGAAAGAATTTGAGAACTTGGTCAGACGCGAGCAATACTTTATGAAAGAGAAACATTTTCGACTGACCGCCTGCCGGGAGAATAACGAAAATTTCGCCAAACTCGAGGCTGAACGCGACACGAGATGCT
>OY390728.1:4352345-4593108 GCA_959613375.1 Heteropelma amictum | reverse complement strand
GTATTAGTCCAGTCAAATTAGGCCATATTTTACAAAGTTCTATTCAAGAGGGGAACCCTCTCGCCAATTTTTTCATAGGTTGTTTGGACCTACAAGAATGTAATCGTCAATTTTCGGACTTTCCAAAGTGTATATTTCAACAATAAAAAAATTATTGAAAAAAAAAAAATTGATATTTTTGAGATATCTTTTTTGGAACGCGTCTTATCGAAAAAAGTTTCGAATAAAATTTGTTCATCATAACGTCCTCTGTAAAAAAGGTCCTAAAAAAAAAAGTGCTAACATTGTTAATTAAGCGGTTAATGGCAAATGAAAATGAAAATTCGACATTTCGTTTTTGCAACCGCAATCGGGTGTTTATCAAGATATCGGTTTGAAACTCGTACATGATGTAGAGGAGCCGAATCTCAAGAGACTCGCGCAAGATTCATCGATCTGCGAGATATAGTTTAGCAACAATCTGCGATCATCGAAAAATCTTTGCCCTTCGATACAGTTTGAAAATGAAGGCCCACAGGCTGGAAAAAAATCGAGGGGCTTCGTGTCATCATGCACAAGCGATTTGAGAAAAAAAAATTAAAAATTTGTTGAAAATAGATACTGTTTTTCGGCGATTTCTGAATTTTGCTAATAAACAAAAACAATTCCGACCAAAGTTGCAAAGATATCGGAACAATTATTAAACCATCGAACTAGCTTTTGAAAAACGAACAATTAAAAAAAAAAAAACTGGCAATATTTTGATTACAGCCCGAGATATGAATGTTTTTACGTTTGTTCAATTTTATATTGTTGTAATCAACATTTTTGCAAAATTCGAGTTCCTCAGCGATCCCTACGCTTCCGGCCATGGGATTCAATAAAATTATTCCCTTTACGAGCAATTATGCCATCGCAGTTATCGATGTATTCCGATCGACGGCTGGCCGCCGAGCGCGCGGCGCCGACCGCGCGGCCGCGCGGCGCGGTGAGGATGGCCCCTCTTACTCCGCAGCCCCGCGCGAGCGGCTTAGTTAACAAATATAATAACTTACTTAAAAATGGCCGTAGAACAATTTTTTTTTTTTTAATTTTACGTGATTTTTTCTTACGAACGCGATGGTGTTCTTGAAAATTATGTTCACCCCATAGCAGACCCATGACCATATTTTCCACAAATTTTACATGTAAAAATGCTTTAAAATTATTTAACTACGGATGGGAAAAGGTATCATAAATAAATCTTTTCTTAGAAACTGTTTCATTCATTACAATAGTTTTATTGATCAGAAAAAGAAAAAAAATGTTGCAAGAAAAATTGATTATAAATGCATTGCTAGCTTATTGTAATGAATGAAACAGTTTCTAAGAAAAGATTTATTTATGATACCTTTTCCCATCCGTAGTTAAATAATTTTAAAGCATTTTTACATGTAAAATTTGTGGAAAATATGGTCATGGGTCTGCTATGGGGTGAACATAATTTTCAAGAACACCATCGCGTTCGTAACAAAAAATCACGTAAAATTGAAAAAAAAAAATTGTTCTACGGCCATTTTTAAGTAAGTTATTACATTTGTTAACTAAGCCGCTCGCGCGGGGCTGCGGAGTAAGAGGGGCCATCCCTACCGCGCCGCGCGGCCGCGCGGTCGGCGCCGCGCGCTTGGCGGCCAGCCGTCGATCGGAATACATCGATAACTGCGATGGCATAATTGCTCGTAAAGGGAATAATTTTATTGAATCCCATGGCCGGAAGCGTAGGGATCGCTGAGGAACTCGAATTTTGCAAAAATGTTGATTACAACAATATAAAATTGAACAAACGTAAAAACATTCATATCTCGGGCTGTAATCAAAATATTGCCAGTTTTTTTTTTTTAAATTGTTCGTTTTTCAAAAGCTAGTTCGATGGTTTAATAATTGTTCCGATATCTTTGCAACTTTGGTCGGAATTGTTTTTGTTTATTAGCAAAATTCAGAAATCGCCGAAAAACAGTATCTATTTTCAACAAATTTTTAATTTTTTTTTCTCAAATCGCTTGTGCATGATGATACGAAGCCCCTCGATTTTTTTCCAGCCTGTGGGCCTTCATTTTCAAACTGTATCGAAGGGCAAAGATTTTTCGATGATCGCAGATTGTTGCTAAACTATATCTCGCAGATCGATGAATCTTGCGCGAGTCTCTTGAGATTCGGCTCCTCTACATCATGTACGAGTTTCAAACCGATATCTTGATAAACACCCGATTGCGGTTGCAAAAACGAAATGTCGAATTTTCATTTTCATTTGCCATTAACCGCTTAATTAACAATGTTAGCACTTTTTTTTTTAGGACCTTTTTTACAGAGGACGTTATGATGAACAAATTTTATTCGAAACTTTTTTCGATAAGACGCGTTCCAAAAAAGATATCTCAAAAATATCAATTTTTTTTTTTTCAATAATTTTTTTATTGTTGAAATATACACTTTGAAAAGTCCGAAAATTGACGATTACATTCTTGTAGGTCCAAACAACCTATGAAAAAATTGGCGAGAGGGTTCCCCTCTTGAATAGAACTTATGCTAATTTGACTGGACTAATAGTCTTTCTCACAAGTTTGTCGGGCAACAGTAGATCTTATCGGGCGGATCGACGAAATCTCGGTCGATTCGATCCAACGGGTCGGGCCGCGTCGCGTTACCGGCGTCGGCCATTATCGCATCAATTTCGGGCACGTCGCACGCGGGCAACGATTCTCTCGGGTTTTCGGGCAACTTCCTCACATTTATTACCCACGTATTTTTCTGTAGTGTCATACTTTATAGAATATATTTTTTGTTACCATCTTCTTGAACCGTTGAGCTTGTACCCTTTTCTCTCCACCTACACCAGATCCCTTCATAAACAGGTACAGATGCCACTAAGGTCGGAGTCCGCTTTCGCGATTTTATAAAACTCGATTAGAGACAATTTTATCAAATGCTATCGTGTAAGTGGGTAAATTTTCTACGAAAAAGACCTATTCCACTTTCTTGTCAGACCTACACTCACCCATAAAATTAACGGAGAAGAAAAATTTAACGAGTTTTTCCATGATTTTCGAGACGCTGGTTCCTGCACAAAAAAGGATGGTATAGAGATTTAAAAAAAGCATTTTGAAGCTTAAAATCTCTAGTTTTTAAATCATTTACTGGAATTTTTTTTCAATAATGCGCATTGCAATATCAAGAGAGGAATCACGAGATGAAAATTTTCAACATTTTTCTCACCTTAAAATTCGCCATGGGTTCCGAACATTTTTTTCTGACTAAACCAATGTTAGGGTCATTGAGCTTGATCATTCACCTTCAATTCGACTTTTTGTCGGACTCTACGACGATTTATCGCTGAGATATCGGTTGCTGAATGAAAAATCACTTTTTTTTACTGTAATTACCGATATCTCGTTGAAAAACTACAATTCGATCGGTAGAACTGTTTTCCAGTCCCGAATCGTCAAAGATTCAACAAAAATTGAAAGAGATCGCTTATGGCTTCTCAAACTTAAACAACCAATGATTATGAAGGTGAAAAATGTTGCATCAAATATCCATCAAATCCCGAAAAATATCTAAACAAATTTTGTTTCAAAGATAAATCTCTTACAACAAATCTCTACCGACATTATCTTAAGCGCACCACGTCGGAGTAGCATGGTTCACGCTACAAATGTTGCGGAAAAGTATTTTTTCCGCGCTGATTCGCTGCAGATGCAGCGAGAAATCATAGTCGCGCGCTACTTTCGTAGCGAATAGGGGATTTCACTCCGCTACTCGCTACTTTCGTAGCGGGAAGTCCATTTCGCTTCGCTACTCGCTACTTTCTTAGCGGGTAGCGAATTTCGCTTCTTTTATTGCAACTTTTTATTGGAAGGATTTTTTCTTTAAAGAATTCAATACAAGAAACTGACCAAGTGTTATTGTACTTGAATGTAATAATAATGTATTACCCAAGTTGAAAAGTATCGAGTATCGGAAAAAAAATCCGCTACAATTATAAAAGTAGTGACTAGTGATGCAAATTCGCTGTCCACTATAAAAGTAGCGAGCTGCTATAACTTCTCGTTAGGTGTGTAGTGAAGTATCGACGAAAAATTATTTTTCTGCTACATGTGTAGCGTGTAGTGAGTAGCACTCGCTACAAATTTTTGACTCATTGTAATTGTCTGTATCTGTCTGTACGTGTGTGTGTACATATTCGTTTAAGGCCTGAGATGTTCCAAAATGAATTAATAAAATCGTACGGTACGTGTAGCAAATGTGTGATATCCGTTAAACAAATCACACGATGTGCGTAAAAAATGTGAAAAAATCCGCTTGGGGTATCTACTTGAATTAATGGAATTAATTTTAGCTCAAGGATTGATGGCCTGCAAAACAGGATTTTGATAGTCGAAACTAAACAGATAATGGTTACATCAAAATGATTCAATATTTACAAATAGAAAAAACATGTAATTTTGGAAATTCTTTCTTTTTGAAAAAAAAAATTGAGTCCTTTTTCGAGATTGACTGGGTATTTGATGCCAAACTGTATGAGAAATAACCCTATTTTATCACCTTCATAACCATTAGCTAATGTTTGACGAGCTATAGCGCGATCTTTCGATTTTTTTGAAATTTTGTCACATATTGAACTGGAAAAAACCTACACATATTGACATTTTTTGCAATATTTGCAACACAGTAATAGAATTTATTTTTATATTAGTATGTTTGTAGTAGATTTTCTGAAACTCCAGGAAAGGTAATGTTTTGCATTTTTTTCAAATGTGGCGTCGAAACGCTGGGGATCTTTGATTGAGGAGTGCACATAAATGTGGTAACGTCGAGTTCGGTTCTACTTGAGTCGAGGAGTCTATGTTTTAGAAAACAAATTATGAAAATTACAAATTAAACAATTAATATACTTACGATTTATTCATGAAAAAAGGCGGCAGGACGAAGTCGGTCAGTCGAAAAAGGCAGAAAACCTCGTTAACCTTGCAGTTCCTTGAAATATCTTCAGGTAATTCTTAACTCCTCTTTTCTTAATACTTTCCAATTTCAACTTTAGACTCTCAATGTTTTCTCTATTTAAATTTTTCTACTATTTCAATTTTTTCTTCTTGTTTTGAAATAACTTATTTTGGTCTCTTCTTCTCATTTCGATTTCTGCTTCTTGTTTTGGTCTCGGTACTATCACAACTGACTCTTTTTCCTTCCACGCGTCTTTTTATTATTTCGGTTTACAGGTGCTCCGAAATTTTAAGGAGGGTGGCTACACACCTCGCGGGGCAGGCAGTAAGGGGGGTAAGCCTATGCTTTGTGACGTTGCGTCACAGGTCGCCCCGACCTGCCCCTCGTAAGTCCACCACGCACGTCCCCCCATTCCCTTCCCTCGCGATTTTCCCCCTTGAGATCCCCGTAATAGCTTAAGTCGTCCAAATGTCGCGAAATTCAGAAAATGTGAGTAGTTTTAGTTACGTTTAAGTTTCGTAATAATATCGCCGTTAATGCGCCCAAAACAGCACCAAAAGCGTCGTTCTCGCCCCCCCCCTCCCCCCTTCTTCCCCCCCAAAGCGCAGCATCAGCGGTGGGCCGCAGCCCCTGTGCAGATCATCGCCGAAGCGGACCCTATCTCGTCGTCTCCACCCCGGGGGTGCATCAAAGTATCGGCGGAGGACCTTGCTTCCCCGCCCCAGCGATCGTCGCTGAACCCCGTCAGAACACGGAGGAGAAGGCCCATCCTCCGTGGACATATCGAACCTGGGGCAACCGAGCCGCGCCACCATCACCGGCCGGCAACACCGGAGCGAACCCAGATGAACGCATCGACCCCCGGGGTCGGAATATCCCACGACATCTCGTTCCCGCGGCGCACCTTTGGAGGATCTACGATCGACGCAGAGTCACCGTGCTGCCATCCCTCTCCCGTCCCAAGTATTACCTATTAGAGATTTCTCCCATCCTGAGTATTAGCCCCCCCAAAAATCTCTCCCACTTTCCCTAATTACGCGAAGAACCCGGAAGCCGCAAGAAATTCGGCACTTACGAGCGAGGCGTTAAACCGAGCGTATAGTCATTTTTTTCTTGCGTTTAATTTTTTCCTCTTTTGCGATATTGCGATAAACTTCCCTTTGCGTGCCCCCTTGGGCTTCCTAAAGTCAGTTTTATTTCTTTTGTGAGTGAGTGAGAGAGTGAGTGAGGTAGAGGATTTGTGAAGAAAGTGATTGTTATTGAGAGTGTGAGGAAAGCGAGGCGGACCGAGGATAACCCAGCGTGAGTTTTTTCTATTCTCTCTTAACCGGTCCGAAATTATTAGTTTGTTATTGCGTTGCGAGTGGCCCCGAGGCCCACGTTTTTTTTTTTTTGCCGCTTTCCCTGCGTTCCCGGTTTTCCCTGCGTTCCCTATTCTTCCCCTCGCCCCCTCGTGACCTTGCCCTTACCTGCCTTCCCAACCCCCGTCGTTATTTCGCGTTTGAGAGCCTTGTTTCTTTGGTATTTTCTCTGTTAGTCATTATTACGTTCTTTTTCTCTTTTTGCATTCGTTGAACCGGCGGTCGAGAGTAAGAGGCGTCATAGCGTTCGGGAACCTAGCCCCTGAGATCCCCCCCCTTCCCCCCCGTCACGCCGTCGCGTAGCTTATAGTACATTTTCTTTTTGCTTTTTTTGTTGTTCATAGAAATCGTTGCGAGTTCGGCGATAAACTCGCTGGCGCCCAAACCATTGTTTTCTTTTCTTCTTTTTTTGAATATATTTCGTTTTTTTTCTTTTTACTCGATTCAATTATTTTTCTTCTTTTTTATTCCCGGTATTGTTTCGTCTTTCCCCGAAAAAGGCGTCACAGCTTATACACGGATTTCTCCGATGGCTGCCAACCGCGAAAAATAAAAAATTTCTGTCATTCAAGTAGATAAAAATGAACAATCATCGACAAATTTTTACGTAATATATCAATAATTAGTAGTATATAAACGGTTGAAAGAATTATTTATAGTATTCACGTCGAAATATATGGTTATCGATGTTGAAAGGTGGCAATCGCGCAAATCAGCTGATACCCCTGACGCGTTTACGCGAGACTCGGGACATAAACAAACGTTGCCATGGATAGTGCTAATGGGCATCTGCAGTGTACTTATTTTTTCATAAAAATTCTCATTAGGTCTCTTCATATTTACTTTAACATTACTCACATTTATAGATAGCACATGATGAATAGCATAAAAATAATAATAATTACTATTGTTATTAGACAATTAAAGAGTGCATTGAATGTTACTATTTTTTTAAAGAAAATTGCCATACGATAATTTGTTCTTGAAGACTCGAGTCTATTTGAGTGTTGACATTGCTACGCTGATCTATCACGGCCGATTTTACGACGTTGCCACGTCTGTGGCATGACGGATAGCTTTCAGTTAAAACAATCACAAAATGCTATTTTATTTTTTGAATATCTCAAAAACTATGCAGACGAAACGTTCTGCCTTTTGAAAAACTTCTTTCCGAACATGTATGGAATCTTTCCGAACTATTTTCATTACATTCTTATCATTTTTGTCGAAGTTATGAAGCGTAGTTATAACACATTGCATGGTTTTGCTACAGCTGTCGTGTATAAGAGTTAAAATTCAACAATTAATTACAGAACACCTATGCAGACGATTGACTTGAAATTTTGCACAAAAACGTGTTTTTTACTGACGAATATACCCAAAAAATTTCAACTAATTGTTATCATTTTGGCGAGTATAGCCAGCCTCCTTAAGTAGTGGAAAAGTTCAACTAATCATGTTCCATTTTCATCTTGATTTTCCCTTTTCTTAAACGAAAGAACCCGATGCTTCGGGAGCGCACAATCCCCTGCACATAGATACCATGGCTTGGTTGCGTAGGCGAGTGTCGCCCCTCCCTGACGGCCAGAGATGTTGCTTCAGGAAGACCCGGCTTCCCTTCACAACTTAAACCATACGCATATTATTGAATGCAATACTTTTATTTTTAATATTATTCAATGTTTTTCAAATTATATATTGTTATTTTGAATGTTCCTAGCATTTACTTTATGATTTTTCCAACGTATTTCCTAATGTTAAATTTATTTAATACAGTTAAATGTCTTTTCTTTTCGCGTCGCCTGTTTCGATTCTTATATTTATTCCAATTGATTTTTCTTTTATCTTCATTGTTATTTTGTTTTCTTATTACCATTCATTACTCCCTTTCGTGGAAATCTATTTTATAATTTTCATGCGTTTCAGTTTTCGGTCCATCGGTATTTTCGAACACGCGCGAATTTAAACGAGACAAACTCGTGGGAAGTTTACATAAAATAAATGTTCCCAAGAATCGAAACGTCTTGTGTAATCTCACGCTGTCATCTAACGAATTTCTCGAAGAGAAAAAAAAATACCGAGTTTAGACAGATGTTACACAAATTAATATTCAGGATCACAAAAAGAATCCGTAAAACAGCATAAGGCATTTGTAGAGAATCGATTAAGGTTTTTGAAACCCCTTTTGTGATTGCTGTACGATCATTAGTTCACGAGATATTTATAATTAAAATGCAAAGAGTAACTTTTCTTTCAGCAGCCGATATCTCAGCAATAAATCGTCGTACAGAGTCCAACATAAAACCGAAATGGAGCCAAATGATCAAGCTCAACGACTCTTATTGGTTTTTTCAGAAAAAAGTAAGCCCAGGGAAAACTTTAAAACGTGAGAAAAATTTCGAAAATTTTTGTCTCGTGACTTTTCTTTTGTTTTTGCAATGATCGTAGCCCAAAAAAGCTGTTATTCAAGGAACTCAAAACTAGAGACTTCGACCTTTGAAATGTTTTTTTACATCTTGTGACGTCCGTCGAAACTCCGAAGTTCTTTTTTTTCTCTCTTCGAGAAATTCTTTAGATAACGTTACAAGAGCACACAGAACATCTAGACTCTAACAAACATTTTCTATATATAACTTCCCACGAGTCTTAAAAATAAACACACGTGTTCAAAAAAATACCAACGGACCGAAAGGGGAAACGCATGGGGACTAGAAAATGCATTCCCACGAAAGGGAGTGATACGAGATGCCGCAACCTTTCGAGAACCGCTTATCTCGCGACTAGTAGACGCCATAAGTAGATAGAGAACATGAATATTTTTAAGTACCAAAATTCCAAGAAAAACAAAATCTTAAATATTTCCACGATCATAAAACTTTATGCAGCTGCTCTTCAAACAAACGTAACACTTTTCAAATACTCTCAACATTGAAATATTTTTCTTTTAACAGTAAAACATTTTAAACAGACAAATGAAATCTCAATGTTAAAGTAAATAAATTAATAATTGATAAATAATAATGAGGAAACAAAATAACAATGAAAATAATAGATAATTCATTTGGAATAATTATAACAATTGAAACGGACGACACGAAAAGAAAATATATGTAACGCTATTAAATAAGTTGTCATTAAGGGACATGACGTAAATCACAAAGCAAATGCTAATATGTTTAAAATAACAATATGCGATTTAACAAACATTGAATAACATTATAAATAAAATATTGTATTCGATAATACGCATAAGACGTAAGTTGTGGAGGGAAGATGGGCCTTCCCAAAGCAACATCTTTGTCGTCAGGGAGAGGCGAAACCCACCTACGCGACAAAAATAGGATAACCTATGTGGAGGGGAGTGTGCGCTCCTGAAGCATTAGGCCCTTTAGTTTAAGAAAAGGGAAAATCAAGATGAAAATGGACCATCATTGGTTGAACCCTTCTACGACTTAAAATTTCGGAACGCCTATAAACCGAAATGATAAAAAGACGCGCAGAAGGAAAATCAAGTCAGAGTGGCAGAAGAGCCAGCAGAGAGTAAGAGAAGTCACAGTGCGGAAGAATCAGAGTCAAAAGAAAAGTACCGAGTCCAAATAATAAAGAAGAGACCGAAAATAAATACATTCAAAGAAATAAGAAAAGATTAAAATAATAGAAAAATTGAAATTAGTAGAGAAAGTATTCAAAGTTTAAAGTTGAAACTGAAAAGTATTAAGTCAAAGAAGAATTAAGAATTGTTGAAGTTATTTCGAGGAACTGCGAGGTCAACGAAGATTTACACCCTTTCGACTGACCGATTTCGTTCTGCCGTCTTCATCGTTATCAAACTGTAAGTCCATTATTTGTTTTATTTGTAATATCTATAATTTGTTTTCTAAAATACAGACTCTTTGAGTCAGATAAAATCCAATACGACGTTTCCACATTTATTTGCACTCCTCAATTAAAGACTCCCATCCAGTCTATTGGCCGAGAGGCTAGGGCAAAAAGGGAACGACCATTTTTTCAAGGTTTCTTAACCTTAAGTGCGTCTTGACGTCACATTTCATTGTGAACTCGTCAGACCGACGTCACAATCTCCTTACCATCATTTTTTTTCTTGAAAATCTGAAACTTGAAAAGCTGAAAAACTCATGAAATTTTTCTGCTCTTTGAACTTTTTGGGTGAAAGTAGTTTCTATACCATTGTTTATTGTTGTGAAAAAATGTAAGAAAATCCAAATACGCTGTTAATCATACTGACGCAAGTTTTTATAACGTCTGTCAGGCAGGCTGCAAAACAATTATAGCCTTTGAAACTATTGGTATGAGAAAATAGTAAAGCTGTCATCGAAATTTGCTCAAGTACAATTAATAAAAAAGCTTTTCACCAGTGCTGTGAACAATTTAAAACTTTTTCACAATATAATAAAGACTGAAAGTTGTTTCTTTTCGCAAATATGTGGCTGTTATCGTCGAAAATAAATAAGAATTTTTTCGACTCAAAACATTTACTTTACTGTTTGCAATCAATTACTTGACTGTTGTTGCAATAATTGTTACTCACATCAATGTAATAAATATTCGATGAACGTGTTTCAGATTCGAAAGAAAGATTTTCACACAATTCTTTCAACGATTTCACTGAAAAAAAAAGATATTTAACTTTTATCAACGATTTCCAACAATTTGTTTACACAAAATTTTGCAAAATGTATTCGTTTATTCTTCTAGAGTAAGTTTTCATGGAAATGTTAACAATTCCCTATATATCAATGGTATTAGAGGCCATGATTTTGTTGCTGCTTGTACACGATGAATGAACAATTGATGAAATTTTAGTGAATTTTTTTTTACACCTTTCATACAACAATCATCAATGGTTTCGCAAGGTTCTGGAATATTCGAGGGTTCGTAAAAAATCTTAAGATTCCTTCGTAGCAAATGTACGCCTTTACACGATAGACTTTGATAAAATTATCTCTGATCGAGTTTTATCGAAAAGTCAGCGTTTTTTTGAAAAAATAACGAAAATAAATTTACGCAGCGATATTATAAGCCATTAGAGCAGAGAAAAGTTTATCGGGGCTGTGTCATAATGTTTAGTGAGTCTCTTACGGGATGGTATTGTGGGATGTTTCTTCGCCTATTACTTAAAATATAATGACTGTCCAGAATGCACACATTATATGGATATATGTATAGATTTACAGACTGAAGTGGTTGGTAGTGGTCGCATCGATAAACTTTTTCGAGATTTGGTCGTTAAATTGGCTAACTTTTCGGCTTATTACGCGAATTCGTTTGCGCAGTTAGTTACGAAAAAAATAATAAAAATAAGAAAAAGAATCTTATATACATCACCTGCACCACGTTAAGCTGATTAATACCAGTGCAAACATTGCAGCTGCACTGCAACCAGCTACAATTGCTAGAAAAAAAATATCACATCCGTTTAATTGATTAAAAATGGTATACCGATACAATGACAAATAAACTATTAACGTTTTTTAATTTTTATATTTATTTTCATTGAATGATACTTCATTTTTTAATTCTAAATCCCTCAAATGGAAAAGTTTGGTTATGTTTGAGAAAGAAATTTAGAAACAAATTGATGAGCTACTAAGCTACTTACCGATAAAGTAAATGTCATTAGTCATGATAGAATTCGAGGATACAAGTATAGAACTATGATCTGTTCTTCTACCAGCTTCTGGCCAAAAAATCTTCATAATTGACAATTTATCATTGCGTATGTTTTCCGTGGAATATTCTATTTCTGTATCAAACAGACGTTTCTTATTCGTTTCATCGCTGGTACTATAACTTACAACTGGTATAACGTTTTTTTCACCTTTAGTCGTTGTTTTTTCGTTAATCGTAAATGAATCTACACTTGATTCATCTTGCTCGTAATATCGAGGATCGTATGGCTTTACCGCAAAATTGTCATGCTCGTTAATATTTGTTTTGTCAAACTTAAATGTGAATAAAGGTGACTTCTGTCGAAAAATGAATGATAATTCATTTTCATCGAGATGATTATTGTTGATATCCCTGAAATTTTCCTCAAGCTTTGTTAGACCTTCCCCATTCGTATTTTTCACGGGATAATTCTCGTTTTTCATTGAACTCATTCCCCATGAATTCGATAAAGGACGGATGTAGTGAAGTCTCTCGTTTCTAAAAATATTCTGGGCATATGGATTCTTCACATTGGAGTAATCTTCGAAACGGTCGGAAAAACGATCGATGCCCATGTAAGGATATGACGTTTCGGGATCATTAATTTCCATCAGCTCTGAAGGCATTTTCTGAAGGTTATTTAATGGCAATTGTGGGACCAATGTTCCTTCTTTTACTTTTTCTGGACCCAATGTATTCATTATACTTGGATTTCCTAGAAACGCTTCCAATATTCTCTTCTCTTTCTGTCGTTGATATCGAAGATACTCGATGTACGGCCATGGAAAATTTTGTGATAATCTGTTACTATTCATATCCCTCATGTTGGTATGTTTTTTTGCTTCCAAGATCCCCGTGATGTCCTCATAATTGACTCCAATTGGCGGCTCCAGGTCCACATCTATCAAAATCCAATAATAATTTTTAAAACTGGAACACTTTCGGTTGGTTACATTTTGATACCAGAGTAATCGGTTACACAGAATAAAACATCTTCTATTTCATCATTTTTGTATCGATTTGCCTTTATTTTTCAATCTATTCATATTTGTCCTCTCGCCGTCTCACCTAAATTCACAAAAAAACAATTCTATTATCATTATTATCATCATTAATATTATTATTATTATTATTACTCAGCCTCGCCATGACATACGTGACGGGGTCAGAGGGGGGGAGGAGTAACACCTCGTCAAAAGAAACCTTGGTCGTCTGGCTTCAGACGGTAGTACCATGTGAGGGCTCCTGCCCTGGGGTATGGGTATAGATATTACAGGGTATGGGAAGAAGACCCCGAATTAAAAACCGATAGATAAATAGTATTCGAACAAGAAAAATATTTTAGTGTACCGGGGGTCAGATCCCTAGTACCGGCCGCAGGTTGGAGTGAGTGATCGGACTTTACAGCAAAACCGGCCCAGAGTAAGTATTCCAGGCGCAAAAGAAAAACGGTCCCAGCAACGCGAACGCCCTAAAAACTACCGAAGCCCCAGCCAGAAGCTTTATAGGATTACCCCTAGTAGAGGCAGAGCTGGAGAAGATGAAGTCGACCCTACAAAAGATGAGAGCTGCCTAGGACCGCCAACGAAATATCAGCATGGAGGTAAAAGCCGAAATGGCAGACCTGGCCGAGTCCGTGCACGTCATTGAATCCCTTACCGACTTCTGGAAGGTGGCCTTACGGTAACTCAAGAAATAAATCGCCCCGGAGCTGGCCTACAGCTGTCTTTGGACGGAAAACCAGACAAGGAGGAACGAGAAACGATGCAAAAGAAGAAAGGGGCCACAGCTGCAGAGCCTCTTACCATCAAACGTGGATAAGAGCATAAGCGCCCCTAAACAAAAGAAGCCCAGAAAAAGAAAGCGCCTACCAAAAACTCACCTGTTGGCGCTGCTGATCAAACCTGTGCAAGGCAAGTCGTATGTCGGTGTGCTCGGGGAGATTCGCAAAGGCACGAAGACAGGGAGAAATGTCCGATCAATTCGGCAAACCAAGTCGGGGGAGGTGCTTCTTGAACTCGGAAACAAAACTGAGGACACGAACGTTTTCAAAGAGACCCTTAAAAATGTCTAGGGAAAAACGCCACAGTTCACAGCCTCGAGCCGAGGAAACAATTGCGATCAGGGACCTCGACGCGCTCATAAGCTTAGAGAAAGTGAAACGAGCTGTCCAGAGAGAAATGAAAAATTTCGAAATAGGCTCCAAAATACCCACCCAGAGCGAACAGCAGAGAACTGAAAATTAATAGCAGCAGAGACGTTGCTGAGAAAGTAACACATCAAGATGGGTTAACGGTTAACGGCAGAATGAAACCAAAGATAACCGTGATAAGATACTTGGCAAGATGTTGCAAGGGCCCAGACAGAAGTCAGCTCCTTTACAAATGCGGTATGGTTAACCACAAAGTGAGCATCTGCCGCAGGTTTGGGAACCAGATCCTAGAATGAGAGAATGTTGCTGTAAAAAGTCACGGACGGGGTAGGAGCTGCGTCTTGGTGAAGAGCAACGGAATCACCTTTCTCAGCTGCTACCTTACGTCAAACGAGAACACATTCCGATTTTGCGAAAAAATAGATACCTTAGAAGCCGTCATCCTCAACACTACAGGGAGGCAAGTTGTGGTGCAGGACTTTAACCACAAGGCGACGGGATGAGACATGGCCGCCACAAATATCAGGGACATAGTCTTAAGGGACCCGGCCGAGCTTTCGAGGATGTTGAGACGTTCCCACTTTCTGCAAGAAAGAGCTAAAGAACGCCGTCCGATCCTTGCGAAACGACGGTGCTCCCGGACCCGACGTGATACCGCGAGATGAACATAGATCAGAACTGCTACTAAACACGTTCAATGAGTGCCTATCAGCAAGGGTGTTTACTGCTTCCTGGCAGACTGTGCGCTCATCGTTAATCAGGAAAGCAGCCGGCGATCCGGAACTAACGTCGTCATACCGACCGTTATGTATACTCGATACGGCAAGGAAGCTAATGGAGAAACTTTTAGAGGCGGTTTCAGAGTAGGGCGATCGACGGTGGACGCGATCCAAAAAGTCATAGAAGTGGTACAGAGAGCCGAGAAAAACAATCACCACTCGCGCAATCAACACCTCCTACAGATAGTAGATGATCAACGCTTTTGATGAGATATTTCGCGACCTAATGCTGGCCGAGCAACGCTTTTGACGAGATATCTCGCCATCCAGTAGTAGCGGGTTAACGCTTTTGACGATAATCTAGCTTTCTAGCACCAATATTTTGACATTCTAGATGAATATATTTTATAACTAATTCTATTCGTATAGCTAAAAGGAAGAAATAAACACAGTTTTTATTAATTTAATGAAATTATTTTTATTTCCTTTCTACGTGGTATAATTGAAAACATGGTGTTACGCATAAAGCGAAATTACACTTCTGACAAAAATATCGTGTTTACGTTTTCCGTTTTCTTTGTATACCGTGGAACATTTTGTTGGGTATTTTTTCTTGTGCGTCTCCCGTATTGTTACAGCAGGGAAGTATCGAGTCTTCAATCGAAGTGGATGTTTTTTACTGCACGTTCTTCCTCGATTATTATGTGACGTGCAATGTTCTTTTAACAAACCACGAATGATGTCTTCTTTCATTTGCAAGTAACTTTTATTTTCTTCATAGAGGCATTTCCACACCACGAGGGAATTCTGGATTGCTATATCTAGTAAATGCAAAAAGTACTTCTTGTACCACTTAATGCTCTTACGTAAAGAAGAACATCCTTGGAGGATTTGATCCATGCGATCCGCGCCACCCATGTACTGGCTATAATCTATAACAGTATTTGGTTTTCTTATGCAGTCTTCTGTAGTCCTATCAATTTTTATTGATTCTTCCAAACGGGGAGTATATGCAGTAGTCAAAGTTGATACTACTCTTTTATCCTTCCATACACACAAAGCCATCCTCTTATTGTACCGTACTAACATATCTTCTTTTTTTAGTTTTTTTGCATTTTTAACTTGTTCGTCACAAGGCATTGCTTTTCTATTCAGTCGAACAGTGCCACACACATTTGTCCCATTTTTGTGTAGCTTTTCATATAAAGCAGGAGATGAGTATCAATTGTCCGAAAACATAGTTCTTCCTTGATTTAAAATTTTTTTCGATAAATCCATTACCACTGAACCGGAAACTCCAATCGATTGATCACTCCATTCTTCCAACATTCTTCCAGTATAGAGTTTCATGTTGTAGGTATAACTGGTTTCAGAATCACATCGTATCATCATACATCGTGAACATCATACATCGATGTTTTAGGAAACTGAACAATGCATACTAATGGCAGGAAATGAATATGTATCATCAAACGTAATTTTATTAGAAGATCTTTGCCTGCACTGTCCTTTTGCTCTTCTATATTTATTCGTGTTTTCTACTATTTCCCGAACGAGATCTTCACTGAAAAAAAACTTAAAAATATATGTAGGTGACGTATTTTCAGTTATATTCTATTGCGACTTAACTCCACTACAATTATCAGTACACTCCATAATTTTTGGCACGAAATTTTCTTTAACTGTTGCAATCCAGCCTTTTAGATAACGGAAGTGCATCATCAGACAGTGTATTAGATATGCTATTGACGTGTGTTTCTCGTTGATCATTACTGTTTTCACTATCACTTATTATTCTATTTCTTACTCTTCGACTAAATATCTTGTAACGCTTCAAAGTAATGAATCAAGACTAAACTACTATACGATGAATGCTGTGCTACGCTTTCAATGTTTATCAACATAATGCTAGAGACATACCATACGCGACATAAAAACTCAAAGGCAGAACACAAAATAATTTGTCTAGAATGTCAAAATATTAATGCTAGGAAGCTAGATTATCGTCAAAAGCGTTGATCGGCTACTACCGAGTGGCGAGATATCTCGTCAAAAGCATTGATCGGCCAGTATCGGAATTCTAAGGGCGACTGGCAGGAAGGTTGTTCCCGTTGGAACTCATACCATCGTCGACCCTCAGCTTGGCCTCGTAGGTATTCCAGAGGGAACCACTACCAGTGTTGTAAACATGGGAGCCACTTCGCGGTTCATAGTCCAGATTCTCGACCACGGGGTCGACCATCGTCACCCTATATTCCGTCGCGCTCTCTCTCAGCATCTTCAGTCGAGTCTTTAAACTACGAGGGCACTCGCCCAGCCCATTCTCGGGCGAACGCAAAGAGCGAGCACCGCACTCGTAAACAAAGTCACAAAAAACAACCGGAGACAGAATCAAACGAGAGGTTGTCAAAACCCAAAATCCCGGAAAATATGGAAGCGACAGACCGCCGGCAAGTTCGATTTCTGACGAAGGAAACAAGCAGTGCTTTCTCAAAGAAATACCGCCAACCCGAATCAAAATCGAGTCATCGAAGTTCAAATTAGGACACGCCAAATTTGTTCTGGACGGGGGTTCATTCATTAACCCAATTCACATCAATGCTCAATGACGAGGATTTGTACGTGGATACCAGCGATATTCGTAACGTTAGAGGCGTACATCCAACGGCAGAGCGCACCCTCGGCACCATCGTACTAAGCATCAAAACTACAAAGGCGATATTTCACGTCATCGATGGCGAACCTCTGCTGCGAGTCGATGGTCTCCTCGGTTCACCATATCTCTACCAGGAGAAGGCCGAAATTTCGTACAACCACGGTACACTCGTTACAGCCGCGCAACCAGTGACGCCGATACCGTTCTGCAACCGGGATGAGATCAAACCTGTACTCCAGAAGTTCGACACGGTTAAACTACATTTTAAAGGCCGTAGCAAGAAGCAGATTGATATCAGGGTGCGGAACGTAAACGTATACGACGGATACCTGAGACGAATCTACCTCGGACCGAATGTCCTCATCGGAGACGCACTGGTGAAAAATAATAATGGGATCTACTACGTCGTGGCAACAAATACAAACACTGGACCGGTGGAAATCGAGAACCCTGCACAGGGGCTTGAGCCATACGAAATTGGCTCTCAACCAGTATCGGATTCGGACTCGGATACCCCCACTCAGCCGTCCAGAGCAACATCGCCGAAAGCACGAGTGAGTCAAGTTCTTAAACCATTACGACTCGAACATTTCACAAAGGTAGAGCGTCAGCACGTTCCCAAACTCGAACATGGGATTCCCACTGTCAACGAGACACCGATTCATACCAAACAGTATCGATATCCATTAGTTCATCAAGAAGAGATTAAAAATCAAGTCACCAATCTGATAGAGAAGAAGATCGTTAAACCATCATACTCCCCGTACAATTGGCCATT
Source organism: Heteropelma amictum (assembly GCA_959613375.1). Lineage (NCBI taxonomy): Eukaryota > Metazoa > Arthropoda > Insecta > Hymenoptera > Ichneumonidae > Heteropelma > Heteropelma amictum. Next base: position 4,574,813 of record OY390728.1, on the reverse strand, counting down.
GTGGATAGTACCGAAGAAAGCCGACTCTCATGGGAATCGTCGTTGGTGGACGGTAATCGACTACCGCCAACTTAATGAAAAAACTATTGGCGATCGTTACCCTCTGCCTAACATTACAGAAATCCTTGACAAACTAGGCGGGGCTAAGTACTTCTCAGTGTTCGATCTTGCTAGCGGTTTTCCTCAAATCAAGGGGGCGGAGAAAGATCAACCAAAGACAGCTTTCAATACACCACGAGGGCATTACGAATTTCTCCAGATGCCCTTCGGGTTGAAAAATGCCCCAGCCACGTTCCATCGACTAATGGATAGCGCGCTGCTAGGCCTAACGGGTACAGAACTATCCGTCTACTTGGACGGCATAATAATATTCTCATCATCTCTACAAGAGCATCGTGCGAAGGTCACAAGGCTCTTCCGGTGATTGCGAGAAAATCGCCTTTCGCTGCAAATCGATACATGCGAATTTCTACAGAAAAAAGTCAACTACTTAGGTCATGCTCTCAGCGAAGAAAGGGTACGGCCAGATCCACGAAAGTTAAAGTCAGTGAAAAATTTATCTGTTCCAAAAAATCCAAGGAATGTGCGAGAATTTCTCGGACTCGCGGGATAGTACCGAAGGTTCCTAGAGAATTTCTTCAATCGTGCTAAGCCGCTCTTGGACCTCACGAAAAAGACGGTTAAATCTGATTGGACTGACGAACATCAGGCGAGCATTGAAGACTTGCGCAATGCGCTCTGCAAAGCACCCATATTGCAATATCCCAATTTGAATCAACCGTTCATAGTAACGACCGATGCATCGGATATCACAGTCAGTGCAGTGCTGAGACAAGGGGCGAAACTCGGTCAAGATTTGCCCGTTCAGTGTGCCAGTAGAGTGCTGATGCCAGCAGAAATAAATTATTCGACGACGGAGAAGGAATGCCACGCTATGGTATACGCTGTGAAACCTTCGACCGTATCTGTACGGTAGAAAATTCAGACTCGTTATCGATCATCAACCTCTCATATGGCTACATTCGGTCAAAGATCCAACATCACGGTTGATGCGCTGGAGGCTGCAACTCAAAGAATACGATTACCAGGTTGTATACAAGAAAGGCAAAATCAATCGTAATGCAGATGCGTTATCCAGAAACCCACCGGCCGTGACTTTACCGCTGTCCCCGAAGGAGGACCCAGATTTTAAGCCGACGGGACCGAAGCAAGCAGATGTCGTAAATGCGAGTTCCGCAGCTAGCAGACTACGGGAGCGCAGACGAACGGCCATCACCCCATTGTATCACGACGCGAGTTTCTCTGAAACTCTCGACGGTGTAGCACCATCCGAGGAGTCTCGACGAAACAGCATTTTACCAGTGCCAACTCTCGATAATATCAATTAATCGGGAGAACTGCCCAACGACTCATTAGACAACTAAACAGAAGTCAACACGTCGGTACAATCAGATCCCCATGGGTACCGATTCGATTTATCTATGCCTATCGAACGAGGCACTCATAATCTAACGATGGAAGAAGCAAAAACAAAGCTGCAACACCTCTCAAGAGATCTGTCGAAAACAATGGTCGATACCCAGGAACTGGACTCTGTTCTCGACGATGATTCTGCATGTGGCAACCGCCATTTCACGACGGACAAAATCAAGTTTCTCATCAAGCAGTTCGTTGACAGTCCGGTAGTGATGCAGCAGGCTAATAAACTGCACGGCCAGTGCGAAAACCAGGCAAGGGAATCATCAGCACACCAAACAACAGAGCAAGAGGGGAGAAACGCGGACCATATCTGTGGAAACTTTCCGAACCCGCCACCGGAAAATCGGAACACTCGCATTTCTGTCGCACTAACTCCGAAGAAGGGAGAACGGCCGACCTGTGGCTCAACACCACGAGTCGTTCGGTTCTCAGTGATCCCGCGTAGAGCCGATCCGGAACCCGTTCTATCGGAATCATCAAGTGACGAAGACGAAAGCTCCTCACTACAATCATTCAACGCAAGACAAAAGCAGATTCAAACACCGATGAAATCTCAATTCGTAATCACCCTAGAGCATTTAACTGCACAGAAGGGAATTTACGTGCACTTCTTATCCAAGGGTGGCGTAATCACTAACCCAATCGGATAGCAGCTTGACGACTTGGAATACCTGGACATCTGCATACTCAAAGAACAGCTAAAGAGAAGCAAGATAGCCCTATCGACAACCAAAGGCATCACTATTCTGAGCGTAGCCGTTACCTAGGATTATTACCGTAAAATGTCGATCGAAGATTCAAGGAACGAACTCACGGACGCACTTGCGGGAATTCTTAAAATCAAAGAACTGTAATAATTCAATTAATTATCGTTTTTACAATTGTCTTATTACAATTTGATTTTTTTTGTCATAGATATCATTTATAGAATATTCGAATTACTTATCCTATTTCGTTGGTATGGCGGAAATAAGGGCTCTTTCCTCATTCCGGGAACCTCGAAGCTGCACAATAACTTTTCCTCCGCCAATAAACAATATTCAAATTCTGAGTTGGCCAGACTCATGCATAATAAATTCAATAATGCGGGATCAAGATATTTCCAGATAATGGGAGTTTTAGGTGTGAGCTCAATGATGGTCCCGGAACGAAAGAGGACAATGCCCGCTCCGAACTCTCCAAAATCAGTCGCTCCCCTCTCCTCACACCACGCAGGGGAAACGACCGACAGGAGGACCATTTAAAGGATACACTCAATTTACAAAAGTCGTATCTCACAGAACATCACTGAATTTCGAATCTCGTCCAGTGGCGATGGGCATGACGAGCTACCGGTTGATGTGCTGAGGGAAATCCTTAGGATGATATTCTCCCAAGGCGCGTACAGCATCACTCTATGCACCGGCGTAATTGAAATGCCGCCATCCTCGGAACGACTTGATATCATCCGAAAATAGCATACTGAACACCTCGGTGGTCATAAGGGTGCGGAAAACCCAAGAACGACTTCGACAACATTATTCATGGAAGGGCATGGAAAAGACATGCAAGCTGTCGTGAGATGTTGTCACAGCTCCCAGCAACATAAATTGGTTGGTATGAAAACAAGAGAACCAATGATAATCACGGACATCCCGGTCGCAACTTGGGAAAAGATCGCAGTAGACATTCTCGGTCCATTGCCAATCCCCAAACGAGGAAATCGTTTCGTGCTTACGGCTATCGATCTACTCACAAAATTTACTGAAGCTTTCGAACTGCCCGACATGAAATCGAAGACGATCATCCGCGGACTTCAGCATCACTACATCACGGTACATAGTACTCTACTTGTGCTTAGCGACAACGATAAATGCTTTCTCAGCCATAGGATGGAAGAATTCTTGAAATAAAAGGGAATTCAACACGTTCAAACGATTACGTACCATCCTGAAAGTAACGGATCGCTCGAACGAAGCCATCAGAGTCTCGTCGACTACTTAAAACATTATATCGGTGAAAGAACCGAATTGGACGACATTCTGCTCTACGCCATTTAGTCACACAACGCTGCGGTGCACAAATCCACGAAATTCACATGTTATGAGATGGCATACGGGAAGCTCATGAAAACGCCAGATACCTTCCCGCTAAAGAAGCAATGACCAATGGCGACACGCTACATGGCGAACCTCGTTCAACGTCTCGACGGAGTCGCAGAAATTGGAGAAAACAATCTAAATTACAGCAAGCATAAGGCAAAGGAACGACATGACCAGAAAATCAACGTCGTGTACTTCAACCCCGGAGAATATGTGTATGCGTTGCGCGAACCAAAACACCATAAATCCGATCCCTACTACAACGAACCGTACAAGATGGCGAAGGTGTTGGACCAACACATCGTTCTCCTTGACAAAGGCGATGGCGAGCTCAGCGTCTCGCACATGGACAAACTTAAACGTGCTCATATGGCCGTCGATACATCGCCAGAGCCCGCACTCAAACGAAACGAGGAGGACCTCCAATGGCAAAATCTCCAAATCACTGAGTAATTATAATTGTTGTTTACAGAGCCGTCACCATGAGGACGGAAAAAACAGGGCTCGTTATTCTGTCCTTCACCCTGGCCCACGACTCGAAGCCCCATCGACCCTGATGCCTCGTTCAACTCTCTGAAACTACTGCAACACAACGCAGGAATTTTCTTCGAGAAAGCGGGAGTTATCCGGATTTCCGATACGACTTGGAAACTTGTGACATACTTAGAGATCGACCACTTTCTCCAGCAAAGGCCCGAAATCACACTTCATATCGACGCATTAACCAAACATTGCCGCGAGCTCAACCTCAACCTCAACTGCGAGCAAAGAGACCTAGCATAAAAACTTGAATCTATCCTGAACGATACCGATAAATACGTCGAGATCTTACAAAACACCACTGGCAGCGCTGGCCTAAACAACGCCCGACGGGCAAGATCCGCTCTTTTTGCATTCATCACCTTGCATTTGGCACCCTTTCCGAAGAGGGCGCGGAATATTACAACCAGGAATTGACAAAATCCACGAAGGACAGAGTCATCGCGTTGAGATAATCGAAAATCAGACGTACGTTATACGCTCGGATTTCTATAACATCCATCAGACATTGGCCGAGATGACAAACCGGACCACCGTGCTAGCGTCTCAAGCTGATGAAATTGTAGCGGAACTGCGAAACGAACGTAACTATTCCCACATCTTGGACTACCGTCAGATCGTGAGTCGATGCATCCAAGAACTCGAGCGGCAAGTTGACGACTATCGCATGTGCATCATAATACTTGAGAGCGTCGTGCTGTTCGCGAAAAAGGGTATCATTCACCCAGCCGCACTGGATCCACCTACTTACGATATCGATCAAACTACTCACAACCAACCAGGGCATTGCAACACCGTTAACGGACCGCCTAATAAGCCGGCCACAAGCGCTGTTCGACATTCCACTAGTTCACATGCCCAAACCATTACGCACTGCTCTATCGCTACCTCTAACACATAATCCGAACAACAGGGGACAACTAGCCATCGCAAATTACGCCTTTTTCTCGGACACAACCATCTACTGATCCACATCTTCACGGAAGCATGGACCACGGGACCATGTCCCTTCTAAGAGGGGAGAGCTGTTACATATCAACAACCTCGGTCTAATTTCGTATCATCGCTCAGTAATTTTGCACAACCGAGACAGGGCATCGCCCGATCGCTTGCAGAATTTCAGCAGCGCGAGCGCTAGCACTTCCGAGTACAGCCGGAGTTTCGACAGGGGCGAACAGCCCAATTGCAAAACCCGCTGAACTTTGCAAATCCAAATCGTCCGATGAAGTGGTCACAATTAGGTCACAATCACCCCTGCGAGCATCTTCAGAGGTAACCTTACCGAGTCAATAAAACGCGCCAGCGAATGGCGGCCAGTTAGACTTGACTCAACAATCGAGAGATCGTTAAGAAGGTTTTACTCCTTAGTGGCATTCTGCTCGCGTACTTAAGGTCTCGTGGGTGTGGTTGGTGATTATTTTCATAACCATCGTATCGGCGGTGACAAGAACTCAGCTATTTATTTTCTATCTCCTTTTTTTTGTTAACGTTAATCTTACTTTGATTTTTCTTTTAATAAATATGACGTTAATCGATCGGAATTATTACCTTAGCGGCATTCTATTAAATTGCATTCTATTAAATTAAATAAATAGAATTGAATTCAGTGTAATTGTAATATTTTTTTATTCAAATTACAATGAGCAGATAAAAAAATCAATTCCGTTGTATTGGCAAAAAATTTAATGAAAAAAACAATTTGCTTTAATTGCAATTTGCAAAAAAGATTTTTTTTAAATTGGGCTTTCCAAAAACCGCATCAAATTATTTTTAGGAGTTTAATTTAACGTATTTCCAAAAAATTCAATAAAAAATTGCATTTTTTCAGAAAGTTTGATTTGATACCGAAAAATTGCGATCAGATAATGTATTTTGAATTGAGGGCAATCTGATCAATTGAAAGTATCTTGAAAATTGTAGTACACAATTTAATGATGATGTCGTGAAATCGATGATAGATGCTTTTTTATTATATCGCACATTGCTAATAGCATGGCCGATTTTTTAAATTTTCATCTCGCTAGAGATTATGTAGTGTTATGATTTGCAAGATGTTTTTAATTTAAAAATTTTAAACACATACAGGAAAGAAAAATTGATTGAAATTTATTAGAAGGATTAGTTATTGTCTTTCAACTTAAATTTTTTATTCAATTTTCAAGTAATGTTAGTTAATAAATATCGTCGACTCATGATCGCGCTTCAGGGCGTTGTAGCGCTTCGAGGTTACATCACAGGTAAATGATTTAAATGTGGAAATATATCATTGTTAATTAACAAAGACTTAATTTAATTTAATTTTCAATCGTTCCCTCCTTACATTGTTTCTACTTCACTAGCGCTATCTCGTTTTATTTATGTTTCGGGAACGCTCGACGTTCGCATCTTTCCCACCGCACGCACACTATCAATCTCACTCGCGCATTTACACGCACACTTCCAGGCGCTCTACTCTCACGCACACCACTTACTCGCCGTGTCGACCGTTTATTCGGTGCATGCTATTGGCTGGGTCACGGTCTTACATACAGGTTTGGACACTCGTCACAACATCAAGTGGCGGGGGTAGGACGCTTATGGAAGCACTGGAATAGTTTGTAATCCCGTCACTACTGGTCTCTGCTATCTATCCACCTACTGTGTATTCTCAAACGTAACCTCAAAATCCCCGTGTCGGGTATTGTGCTCTCATACGTTGTGTTTTGTGCGGTTCCGCTTAAAATTGTATAAAAAAAAAAAGATTTTTGTGAAAAATTGGAGAAAATGCCAAGACGGTGTTACGTCCCAACTCTCACGCTCGAAGTTTTTTTGAGCCCCCATTAAAAAACACGCAATACCAACAGTAAGTACTTACAGGGCATGCGTCTATTGGTATCTTCTTTCGGCGAAGCATAGAATATGTAGTCACTAAGTACACCCAAATTTATGACAGTCGTAAAACACCCCTCTTTCAAAAACTCAAGGCACGTGCAACGTTCTACTTTTCACTGTTAGACTCTTCTCAATATAAAAACCGCTGCATACAAATTATTTTACAAACTTAGTAACAAGCCTCCTCTGAGATTGACAGTGGACACTTCCTCGAAAAGTCGTAAAAGTTCAAACAGGGCAAGGGAAAAACTCTTCAAGTGTTTTCCCACAGCAACATATTTTCCTCCTTTACTAATTATCTTTGGAAACACGCATAGGGTACAACATAAACTTTATAATATACCGCCTTTTATTTTTGAACTGCGACAACTCCTATCCAAAGTAATAAAATGCTCGAACCCAAAAAGCAAAATCCAGGACGTCCCCCAAAAAGAGTCAACGGCTCCTAGACGCAACGCGTGTGTCTATGCGTTGCCGTAATTAAAAAACTCATAAAACGAAATCTCTATACACTGCAACGTATGAACGTAACTGTAAGCTTTAAATATCCAAATGCAGCTCAACAATTTTGTAACATTCAAAATAGGGAGGGCTGTTTCCTCCCACCTTGTAGCGGGTGAATGCCCTTTTGCTGATCCGTGGGAGATGCGATTTATCTCCCACCACCTCGATTAAACTTTCTATATAAACCCCGTCCACACTTCAATATCACTCTGTCTCATAATTTTAATAAAAAGTTACTCTGTTCACGTCGTCGTAACGTCCGTACAAAAATATCTTAGAAATTATTCGCACTTGCGATCAAACTGTAAAATTGTACCATTCTTGTTAAAACATAGTGATTTTAAAATATTAAATAAAAACTCTGTTAATTTGTTAATCGGCAAAGACTTTATTCGGGAAATCACTCTGAGATTTCTCCGATCCAGAACCTCCAAAACATCTCGGAAGAGTATCGGGTGTAAAAACCCACATTTATATTAAAATTGTATTTCGAGCCGCGAACCAACCAACAAAAGCTCTTCGGCGAAAGATATTCGAATCTTCGCGCTCCGAATCCGTTGGTCACGAGACTCGTACTTTATCTCTCTCTCGGCACGTAACAATGGTGCGCGGTTCCGCATTGCAATACTAGCCGCAAAGCCGATAATGGAAAGGTGGCGTTTTTCCGGGTGCCTAATAACAATGTTTTGCGCAAAAAGTGGGAACAAGCAATTCCAGATATCATAAAGTTGGAACAGTCGCAAGTGATATGCGAAAAACATTTCAACGATAGTCTTATGAATGGATTAAGGGCGATTCAAATAAGCAGATCATTGCACAAGTAAGTTATTTATTGAAAATAAAGATTATTCCTGAATTGACCTGAATTGATTTGTTTCGATCCACAGTGGCAATTGACAATAAGCTTGAAACCAAGGCCACGTTTTCCAAAATTTCTCAAAATTTCACTTTCTGTTTACAATCTCGATAAATAAGAATTTCCGACAAACCAGTGAATAGTGTGAAAAATTCGATGAGCCTATAACAATGTATATGATTCACAATCACATTCTCACTCGTAGCAGTCGAAAGCTTTTTTGCGCTCGCACTTCAATCATCTTCACTGACACTCGATTCACTCTTGGTGTGTTGATTTCCATAAAAAGATCTCTTACGTGGTCTACCACGTCGTTCGTTAAACTCACGAGAACCTTTCGGATACGCTGACATTTTTACAACACTCGGTAGGAAAGCCGGAGCTGAACTAGCCAAACTTGACGCTCTGTCAAAATATCGTAAACGTTCGAGAAAGTTCTACCCTAGATCAAACAAGAACATCTGCCGAAATCGCCCTCTCTCTATTTTTCCGTAGTACAGCGGTATTGAGGCAGGTCATCGAAAAAGAGCCCCTGAGCGACCGCTCCGTTCTAACTACCGCGCGCTTCGGCGCCAAACCGACGGGCGGTCACTTAAGTGCTCATAGCATCGGAACTAATGCGAATTTTGCTTTCAAATTTTGACCACATGTTCTTGAGTAGTCCTACTAACAATTTATGCAATAAAAACAGGTCGATTTTTTTATCGGTCTAAACTGGTTTCCCCCCTTAAAAGAACTCGAAATCGCTCATGTTTTTCGCACCCGCTTGGAATCAGAGGGTTGCATGGGGTCAGAGGTTTTGTAAAATAAGTATTTGCGTTTTACTGTGTATTAGAATAGTTTCTAATAAACTTAAGGCATCTTCTCACTTTAAGCGCCTCAAAAATAGGCTGTTTTTGCGATTTTTTTTCGAGGATTTTTGCTTAAAATTATGGGATAAAACGGATCCTATGTAATAAACACATCTTTCAAGTACATGAAAAAATTTTTTTTTAATTTTTTTAAACAATTATTATAATACATCAGTAGCATCGAAAAACCCGTGTAAAAATGTTATGGTCGTGGCTTGTTGATGGTATCTCCGAGACGGGTCGTCTGAAACAAAAAAATAAAACTGTTTTAGATTCAGTATGTCAGTGGCTACAGCGCATATCATCAGATTTTTGATATTCGCGAAAATAACAAAATGGCGCACGTTTTTCGAAAAAGTAAAAAAAACCACGATTTTTTTGCAGTTTTTTGTAAAAAAAAAATTCTTAAAATCAAAATTTCAAAAATCTGATGATATGCGCTATAGCCATAACTATGAAGCATATGTCATTCAAATTTCATGACAATCGGCCGGATAGTTTCCGAAATTTCATCAACAAAGCACCGAAAAACCTTGTTTTGAGATAACTGCGTTTAAAGTTTTGGTTGCAGAAAAATCATGAAAAAACCTTACCTCGGGTTAATCAGCGATGCCTGCTCCATACAATGGACCTTCCGATTCTTCGTAGAAGGTGTGTTCGTCCAAAATAGCTTCCCTTCGTCTCGAGCTAGTCTCTTTTGAAGCGTTAGAGCTGCGGCGGGTCCCTACGCGTACGCGATCACTGTCGCGTTTCTCGGCGTATTGAACGGCGATAGGGCCTAGTTTGACACCCATCACCTCCAAAATTTTTAAAACAGGTTGTAGCCCTTCGTTATAAATGCATGCCGCTGTTTGGCAAGCAATTTCCACGGTTTTTCTTCCCGTAAAAACGTGTTTCGGCGCCATTGCCCAGACACAGCTGTTGAAACACTCGTTGTTATTTTGGGTATTTCCTCCGAGGCATCGTTCCAGTAACTCGTCCTTCGTCAGTTCTTCATAGATCGGTTTCAAAACCTCTTGAACATCATCAGCTAGAGCAGGAGGATGTTTAAAAGTTTCTATCTGATTGTTTTTCACTGCTTTCTTGTACTTGCACCATGAGTCTGAACAATACGTATGCTGTGGGTTGCTGTCGGTTGAAATTTTATGATAGTATCCTGCCCAGATCTCCCTGCGCATATCTTCGACAGAATTCAGGTTTCTTCGAATTGCCAATGAGTAATTTGTTGATAATTCTGTCATCAATTTTATTGTTAAATCTTGGGTTTTTACGACAGGAACTTTTTTTATAACAACTTTTTTTTTTTTACTACAACTTTCTTGGCTGCTTTTTTCTTTGGTGAAGGTTTTTCAGCGTCTTTCTTTGCAGCTTTTCTCTTTTGTGTAAGAATTTTCTTAGCGTCCTTAGCACGCTTGAAAATTCTTTTCGCAACGTGTAATACGCACTCCAACTTCTTAACCACAAAGTCTTCACCATACGGTGCTGTATCGAACAATATTTTAAAAGTTTTAGTGTCGCCATCACCGATGTAAAAACCGTAGTGCACAGCAAATTTTTCGAGTGATCGCAAAAACATCTCACATATACCGTCAACCTCCATTTTTCCAGAACTACCTGAATGATTAGCACTACAAACTAGTTTGTGCTTTTCATACCACTGTGCATATTCGATCGTGTCTTTCATACCTTTTTTCGATTCACAGCTTTTGCAGTGACTCGACTTCACAACGACGTCTGCAATTTTTTTACTGTGTTTATATATTAATGACACGATTCCAATAAGAGAAGAAAATCCTCTTTTCTGCCAGGAACCGTCACCTGAAACGGTTAAAACGTCTTCGGGTTCTCCGTGTTGAGCGTTCAACAGTTTTTCTTCTTTGACAGACTTGCTCGTCACTATATCGAACACACTTTGCACTGCGATGGCGATCGAATTGAGTATTTGATAATAAACGGTGGAATTGATTCCATGTCCCAGTTCCATGAGCCCACAAAACGTATTGATACCACTCAATCCAACACCAATCAAACGCATAACGTACACTAAACGACGATTGATTTCGTACCCAGTTGAGATTAATGGGCATGAGTTAATATATTTTTCTCCGCAATCACAAGTCACACAAATTTTGAAACCGAGTCCTCGCTGACCGTACTTTGTAAAAGAAACATCTTTGTTACAAACTTTACACTTCACATATTGTTGTAATGTAGAAAAAACAAGAAAAAACTGAATAATACTATATCCAGCCGTTGGATCGATGTGTACATCGAAACTTGTATCGTCCGATTTTTTTAATTTTGCTGCACTCGCACTAGCATGACTCGTATCTGCTTCAGACTGGTGTGGAAGCACTCCACGAAATTTTCTTTTTTTAGATTTCGAACTTGGACGTCGCCACGTGGCACTTTGTTGCGAAGTCTTTTTATCCATTATAACAATCCTGAGCGCAGAGATGTTGCCGTTACGAAGTTTCAAATTAGACTGATGAAATAACAGTTTAGCATCGTTGCCGAGTGATTTTCTTTTGAAAAATGCACGTGTTAAGGTCTTATTACATGAGTATAGACCCGAAAACAGAATATACCTAAGCAAGGGGTACTACATTAACAAAAGAACACGGCTATTCAATTGTATAGAGTCAGATATACAGGGACCGTCCGAGCGGCGTGAAAGGGATCGCCGGGTACTCTCAGGTAGTCACCTAACGGTCGCCAAAAAATGTAGTTAGACTCGTCCGATCTTTATGAAATTTCGAGATGACATTTTTGAAGATATGTACTTTCAAAATTAAAAAAAAAAAAAAAATCGATTTTTTTAAATTTCCAAAGTGAGAAGACGCCTTAATGACCGTATTTATATATAAAAAGAAATAAGTGGATTTGAACTCAAAATATCACTGTTACACGTCAAGAACTTTACCACTCAGCTATATTCGACATTACATTAAAAGAACTCGAAATCGCTCATGTTTTTCGCACCCGCTTGTAGTTAGAAGGTTGCATAGTGTTTATGGTGGTTAAGAAAAAGAGATTCCATGCACGCGAAGTTTGATTTTTTTTTTTTGGAAAATGTTATTTTTATTTTTCATACTATTTGAAAAAAATACTTTTCGACGAAAACTACTATTTTTATTACTTGGTGTACATTCTTGACTTTTTAAAGTTTTAAATGCGGATTTCACTTCTTTTTGTAGGAAACCACCGAATTTAATCATGTAAGTAGAAAAAAAAACAACAAAATTCTTCAAGCATTAAGACTTTGACATCGGAAAAGGTTAAAATACTTTAACATTCAGCACTGACGCTTTGCTTTTTCGGTGTTTTGCCTACTTTGCGACGTGACGAATGTGATATATATATTATTTTGAAATTTATTTGAGTGTGTTTCAAGAATGAACAATCCGCCCCATAAAAAAAACTCTTCTTTTACGTTGTTCGGTTATGGAGGTAATGGACGTAGTCGATATAATGCAAAACACGCGTACGCTGAACATTCGTTGACAAAATGCGGCAAGGGACCGTCAGGGGAAATCGGGGAAATGCACGATACTACTAGCGCCACTTATGACCAACGACACTACGGGGGCCAACTAGTCTATAAGGAATTTTGCTTGAGTGTCAGGGGGCTGCTCTGTCTGAACCGCCTTCCGTGCCAAGCCTCAAGCGACCTACCCAAAGATAGCCCCTCCAAATTGGAAAATATAACTTTTTCTTTTACCAATCGTTTGTACATCGTTTGTACACGTTTGTACACTCATTAAATACGTTTGTACACTCTTTATTTTAATAACAAATTGATGTAAAAAATATTTCCCCTAGAGCCATCCCACATGGTAACCAGATTAGCCCCCCCGCAATGGAAATATCGACTTTTTCTTTTGGCCAGAGATTGGAAATCGTTTGCATACGTTCGTACACGCATTCAAAAAGTTTGTACACTTTTTATTTTGATAAAAAATTGGTATCGAAAATATTTCCTCTTGATCCAATCCGCATAGTAAAAAAGTTTACTATGGCGTTTTTGGCGCAAGTATATCAATTTTTTATCAAAATAAAGAGTGTACAAACGTTTTTAATGAGTTTACAAATGTGTACAAACGATGTACAAACGATTGGTCAGAGAAAAAGTCAATATTTCTATTGTGGGGGGCTAATCTGATTACCATGCGGGATGGCTCTAGGGGAAATAATTTTTATATCAATTTTTTATCAAAATAAAGAGGGTACAAATGTTTTTAATGAGTGTACAAACTATGTACAAACGATTGGTAAAAGAAAAAGTGAATATTTCCATTGTGGAGGGGCTAATCTGATTACCACGCGGGATGGGTCTAGGGGAAATATTTTTTATATAAATTTTTTACCAAAATAAAGAGTGTACAAACGTTTTTAATGAGTGTACAAACGATGTACAAATGATTCGTAAAAAAAAAAGTGGGATTTTCGCATTTGGGGGGCCAACTTTGGGACCATTTTTTACCATTCATTTTCCAAAAAAAGTAAAAATGTACAAACGTTTTTAATGAGTGTACAAACGTGTACAAACGATGTACAAACGATTGGTAAAAGAAAAAGTGAATATTTCCATTGTGGAGGGGCTAATCTGATTACCACGCGGGATGGGTCTAGGGGAAATATTTTTTATATCAATTTTTTACCAAAATAAAGAGTGTACAAACGTGTTCAAACGATGTACAAGGGAGGGTAGCAAGCTGCTCAAGAATAAGCTGCTCATGCATCAACTGCCTTGGTGTATCAACTGCCTTGAGATCAAGTGTCTAATACAAGGGTACCAACCTGCACGAGTAGCGTTTATTTGTGTAAGGGTGAACCATTAGACTCTTTGCGTACTGACTTTTCACACTTACACAAATAAACTCTACTCGTGCAGGTTGGTACTTTTGTATTAGACACTTGATCTCAAGGCAGTTGATACACCAAGGCAGTTGATACAATAATGAGCAGCTTGAACGAAAAGCGAGTTGAGCCATGCGCAGCTTGTACAAGACAGTTGGTATATGAGCAGCTTGTTCTTGAGCAGCTTGCTACCCTCCCATGTACAAACGATTCGTAAAAAAAAAGTTGCATTTTCGAATTTGGGGGGGGCCAACTTTGGGACCATGTGCGACAACCATTAACAAGCTACAGTGGTTCAAGCATTACATGGCAACCGGTAGAATTGAGTTCGATGATTCTTCGTGGCAGCACAACTTTTGAACTTTTTTTTAAGACTTGCTCGCAATGTAAATTAAATATTTCATATGTTAGTGGATATTTATTCTTCATAAACCGCACGAATAACATTTTTTTCATTCTAGTGTATGTTATTTATCGTCGACAATGAATTATCTTCAGTTTCAAGAATTATCTTCAGGACTTTCTTTTGTAGAGCACATTCAGAGCTTCATTTTTGTTTTTGGAAAACTTTCGTTACAATCAGTATTTTAAGAGATATGGCGAAAAAACAATAAAATTTTCAAAATTGAATATCCACTGAACTAAAGCTAATTGGGTAAAATCCCTTCATGGAAGTTTATCCAAGTTCGTTCCTAGCTGACGTGCACATAGTGACATAATCTTAAAAATTTAGACAACACTGAAATGTTCTGATGAATTGATGAAACGACATAATGATGTCATGAACAGTCAGCGAGATAAAACGAGGAAGACAAAGAGAGATCCTAATTCGATTAGTAGTGATGATTGTGATAAAGTCAATGAGAAAAATAAACGTTTTATGTCGAAAAATAAATGTGTGACAGTAGCTGTCTACAATCTGCGACTGAAGCAGCAAGAAAATATTCGGAAAAGCAATCAATCAACGAAAGGTAATTTGTCGCCTGAATCCGAGCTCCTTCAAAGAAATCAAAAATGTCATTTGGACGGGGAATAATTGATCAATATTGGCTCAGAATAAGCTTTGCAAAAGATGCAACCAGGTGCTCTCATTTGCAAACATCGTTGACAAAAAACGCAATGGGCTAGTCTCAGTCTTGATGTTTCGTTGTCACGAATATTCTATCGACAATTCAATTGCCACGGATAACACATTTACGGCATCAAATGGTGAAATCCTGTATGATATCAATGCGCGAATCGCACTGAGTAAGTTTTAAAAAATTTGTTTATTATCAAGAAAAAAATCAAGCAATCAATCTTTACAATACGGAAATTTATATTATTTTAGGACGTCTCATTACTGGTATAGGTTGGACACAGCTTAATAAATTGTTGACCGTTTTGAATATGCCACCCTTCAACAACCACTTACTCCAGACATATAAAGTCGTGGTTGGAAAAGCTCTCAGGCAGGTTGCCAGAAGGTGTTCTCAAAGTGCTGCCTCATCAGAAAGATGTTTCGCTCTTGAACAATTACCGTTTATCAGAAAATCCTTATAGGTTTTTTCGTTTTGCATGTTTTTTTTTGCTTCGTAGTTTCTTCGATTCTTTATTTCTTGCTTCCTGTTCCTTTCTTGTTTCGTGATTCATAATTGCATTCAATAATGCATGAAAAGATCGCGAGATCGCGCACGGTTCTGTCCATTAGAGACTGCAGTCGGCCGCTCAAGAGTTCACAACATTGCGATTTTTTTTCTCTATAAATAAGCTCCAAATTGACTTGAATTTTTACAAAGACATAGTTCAAATATTCGACTATTCACTGTACAAATTTCAAATTTTTTCCATAAGACCGGATTTACTTATAAACAACCTTAATTAATGCCATGTAATAAAATGAAACAAAGGCTTCATCTTCCCCGTCTTATTTTTCTTAACCATGCACGCCAAGTTTCTAGATTCGTTAAATTTTAAATTTGAATTGGCTAATTTTCGTGATTTCCTTTGATTTTTGTTTATACTATTTAACAGAAATTTTTATAGCATATAATTCGGATAACGATTTTCAACATTTAATCACAATCTGTTATTGATTGTAACGCTTAAAAGTCTGGAAATACATGGAACTAACTTTTTAACGGGACTGTCGCGATAACACTGCGTCAACGTATCCGACATCGCACAAAATATTGTAGTAATGTTGCTGGAATTTTTCAATATTGGATGCTGCCATGCAACATTGCTGCAATATTGATAGAATCTTGGTCATAAAATATTGCAGGCTAATATTGTAACAATATTATCACAATATTAGCTTGAAATATGACCATACTAAGCCTTACTAATATTGTCGCAATATTGTGACAATATTGGTCGAAAACTTGTGAATTTGATCAGAATTTTTGTATTTCGTGATTTAATAAAAATCTGAAAAAATTCAACAATAAATGACATGCTATGAACAACAATTATGAACATTAATATCACCCAAAAGTATTGACAAATTTTTTTAAGAATTAATTATTCAACAATTTATAGGTCCAGTTTTTTTCTTATAAGAATCAAACTTGTGAATTTTTTTAACGCTTATGAGTTTTTTCGAAATTTACCTACGTTTTTGAAATATTTTTAAAAAATTATGAAATACAAACAAAAAAATGTTAGCTATGAGTATGTTTTTGCGAACAGATTTACCATTAGTTTGAAAATTTTTGAAAGATATTAGACCAAGAGTGCATATACAGGGTGACATGTTAAGGGTGGCCACCCCCTTTTATTTCGCCCCCCGTAAAGATAATCGGATGGGTCGCGGGTGATTTTTGAAGGAAATTTTCTGAACTTTCCGATAAAAAATACGGCGTTCATCGGAAAATGATAGGTTTTGCAGCACAAAAGTGGCCACTACGAAAATAATGTGAAAACATATTTTTTTCTGATAGGAATAAAGTAGACTTTATTCCGAATACGGGACATACGCGAAAAATTTTTTTTGAGTATTGCATCATTGAGAAAAGTTATATTAAAAATGCGCTTTATCGAATAAATTTGAATTTGACTGAACGAAACAAGGGAATTGAACGAGCGGTACGAGAGTGATTTGCTGCGTCGTCTGCTCGTTGACGGCATATTTTTCAATAACCTGACATTTCTTAAATAACCTTTTTGGCATTTCACACTGACAGATATAAAATTAACATTGGGAGAGTGAACTTGAGCGCAAAAGACAAACCGACTTTGAGACAAAACACTACAGCCCTGTTCATTCGATTCCATCGTTTCGTTCAGATAAGTTTAAATTGGTATTATAACACCTAATTTTGACATAACTTTTCTTAATGATGCGATACGCAAAACAAAATTTTCGCGTGTGTCCCGTATTCGGAATAAAGTCTACTTTATTCCTATCAGAAAAAAATGTGTTTTCACATTATTTTCGTCGTGGCCACTTTTGTCCTGCAAAACCTATCATTTTCCGATGAACGCCGTATTTGTTATCGAAAAGTTCAGAAAATTTCCTTCAAAAATCACCCGCGACCCGTCCGATTATCTTTACGGGGGGCGAAATAAAAGGGGGTGGCCACCCTTAACATGTCACCCTGTATACGACCATTCTAAAAATTTGAAAACGGGAATTTCAAAAACGTAAGAAAGTTTTCAAAAAATTCCTAAGAGGCGTTCGAAAAAAGCACACATTTGATTCGTCTGGGAAAAAAAATAACTGACGTATAAAGTGTCGAATAATTAATTGTTTGAACAATTTGTTTATAACTTTTGGGTAAAACTAATGTTGATAATTGTTGTTTTTAGCATGCCAATTATTGTTGAATTTTTTCAGATTTTTATTGAACACGATATGCAAAAATTCTAATCAAATACAGTTTGGAGCTGGCAAGTGTCCCACATACATCTTTAAAGATATTTGCAACACTTTGACGAATAAATGTATAGTTTGTAAGATTGCACAATACTTGAGGACTATGCGAATGTTCTAATACAAGAAGTCTAACGTAGTCCAGTGGAACTTTGATCAGGAGGTCAGGAGCAGTCTACCAGGAATCGGAGGGTCCCGGGTTCAAATCAACGCCAGCGCATCAAATTTTCTTCGTATTTTGCTCCTTGTGTACAGGGTAATTTCAGCGTCACAAGTATGTATTCCATTAAATAATAATAACTAAATGACTCAATAAAAAACAAAAAAGTTTCTTTAAATTCTTTCTCATTGGTGGACATTCAGATATTGCTGCAATGTTGCTACAATATTGCTGCAATAGTTCACAATATTTCAGCAATATTGTTGCAATATTTCCGTGATATGTAAATGTTTCTAGAATATTTTAAAAAAATATTACGTCAATATTTTATTGTAATATTGCAGCAAGCGGAACTTTAGACATTGCTGCAATGTTGCTACAATATTGCAGCAATAATGCACATTATTTCAGCAATATTGTTGCAATATTTGTGTGCTGTGTGGGATGTACTCGCACTCAGCGATTGAATAAATTTTTTTATTTTATTTATAAATTAATAATAATCTTCCTACATGAAAGCTTCTTTATCGAAAAAAAATTTCAATTCATTGAACGAACACATTCATTTAAATATACAAGGTGCCATCGCCTTGCAGTCACAAATGCTTTTAATGCTTAATTTTCCTATACTTTGCCATACAAATTCAATCCCGTTAAAACGTCTGCAACGACAACTGAATCTCGCCCATAGTCTTTAGAAAGTTTATATAAACAGAATTTTTAAGTAATGAAAAAAGATGCAAAATTCAAATGTTTTCGGAAAAACGAATGAGTTTATTTGACATGAAAAGAAAATCAGTTCCCTAATTTTTATTCGATTTATTTTTAACAATTTGTTAACAACTTTTCGGAATTTTGATTGTCTGAAGACATTGTGCTTGGTACTTCCTGCCGTTCCTATTTTGCTTTTGTTAAGGTTGTATCTTCCAAAAATCCTTGAAGGTATATATGAACCATGGGAAATTTTTTAAAATTTCTTCTACTTCGTTTTGGTATATGGCGTGAATATGTCGGGAACTTACGGGTTTCAATATCATTAACGAAGAGAATTCCAAATCAAGTATTTAACAATATTAAGTTTTGTACTTAACGAATATTATCAAATAAGTTCCAATAAATATTTAATTAAATTAAAAATTTCATAAAACTTTCATGTAGTTTGACTAGATCTCAATTACAATTAGACACGCACACACACATGACAGATTTTTCTCGTCAATTAATACTTTGAGGCATCATCAACAATTTGACATGTTAATTTCACGACGTATATTTTTCAGTAAGTAGATCTATTTTTTCTTAAATGAAGAAACAATAGGAGTCACTTATTTTGCTTCCACACACTCACTTTGATAAAACTGAAGGTTGTCAGCTTCAATACAACCGCTTTGTAGAAACAGGAGGATGAATTGAACGAGGAACCTTCGCAAGAGATTCCCGAATCTCATTCTCGCCCAAACTGTGCCAGGTGCCAGGGTCTACAGGATACAGTTGGTAATATCTTCAATTTCTGTATATGTATATGAACCAACAGATTTATCGGATGTGCCTTGAGACTGCAACTACGATATGTCGTACGAAACGACGTGCTGACGCGTCCGTGCATATATATATTTTTTGTTTCGCTTTTCTTTTCGTGTACGTAAGCACGTCATTCATCGAAAGAACCGAGAGCTTGCGCGGTCATGGTCTCGCACAATCAATACCTATGCGTCGCGTGTCTGCACACACCTAACTCCATCTCACTTTCACCCACATAAAAAAGGAAACAACGTAAAAATATCTTAATTCTGAACCCTCGCAACTTAGTGGTGTCGTGCGGAACGTCCATTCCGTACGCGGGTGAAACACGAATTGTCTTGGTATTAGTTGAAGAAGAGAAAGAACGCAGAAACCTGTGATATTACGCTGGGCATTCGCAAGCCGTAAGCCCCATACGTATAACATATAATAGCAGAGAACATCGTATAGGATAAATTGTTGGTTGATCGAGGTGACCAGAAGAGGAAAAGAGCTTTTGAAACAACACGCAACCGAAATCTGATTCTTCGTGTAATGAAAGACTTGTTAACGCTTCAATATGTTCTCCTCCGTTTCTTGTTGAAGAAACTACACGGAGGTTTAATAAGAAAAAAAAACGTAGAAATCTAAAATCATAAGGTGCATTCTTTCGTTACAAAGAGCTACGCGTTTTTTTGTTCTCTATACAGGGTGATTCATAGCAACACTGACAGCCAGTAACTTCCAAATTCTATTGCTCCCCGTTTAAAAACTATTTTGAAAATTGAAAAACGGCTAAGTAGATATGCTCAGTATATCGTCGAGAATATGTAGTTACTGGGTGTCAGTGTTGCTATGAATCACCCTGTATATACCATAACATATTGCAATCATTTAATTAAAAACACAACAAATTTCATACCATAGGTACATTACTGAATGCATAATTGTTATTCCTTCGCATGGAACAAAAAATGCATTATTAGCATACATATTTCGTTCGACATTGATAACGCTATAAGATTTAATGAAAAAGTCTTACATAAAAAGACATTGAGAATTTCCGAGTTCCACTTTTCGTAAAAAAGTAGTTATTTGGCCGGTGATAGTTTGTGACAGTAAATAAGCTTAATACCTTGGTCGAAATTAAACGTAAATAATTGTCGGAATAAAGCATTTGCTTTATTTAATGATCGCAATAATATGTAATATTGTTTTCGGTGGGATAACTTTGTATATGACTTGTTACACATCGTAAAAAAAAAAGTATGCATGTATGTTTATTTTTTTCTTAATACGCTGCAAAATGTATGCTTGACACATCCACACACACCACCTTAAGTACGAACCCTCCATATTAACATTAAGAGATCCAGCATTGTAATTTTTTATATGTATGTTCTTAACTTTGGCTTTATAAGTCGGTATTTGGGGTAGAAACCTTCTATATTTTATGTTTTCGAGGCCGCTCTATCGAACGGCGATGATAAATTTTATGAAAAACTACAAATAACATTGTTTATTCAAGGAAATAGAAAAAAAAATAATTTTTCACTATTTATTTTTGTGTATTTGTCCTTTACGATCGAAAAAATAATTTCTATCCCTACAAAAACTATTTCGAAAAAGATCCTGATGTCCAAGGAACAAAATCATGCTCGGAATTCTTTTTTTCGAAATTGCGGTATCAACATTTCGGTTGAAGACATAATTTTTTATTGTTTCCAGATCTTCTGTTTCTCTGAGGTCTTTTCGAAGTTGCTCATCACGACTTTAACGCGAAAATGTCAAAATACAATATGGCGGATTCAAAGTGGTTGCTATTTAATGCTAAACTCGCTTTTTTGCATTTATTTAGACGGAAACTATCTACATGAAAGTTTTCAGAAGAAATTTTTTTTCTGGTAGAAATTTTTTTTCTGTTCGAGAAGTATGAATACAAAAGAAAAAAATGTGAAACATCGGTTTTTTCTATATTTAAAAAAAAACAAGGTTATTTGTAGTTTTTCATAAAATTCATCGTCGTTATTCGATAGAGCGACCTCGAAAACTTAGAGTATAGAAGGTTTCTACCCCAAATATTCATTTGTGAAATTACAGTGAGGAATCAAAGTCAACGTCAAAAATCAGATCATTTGGACACTAATGGATTAAAGTACTGAAATTTGAATGAATAAAAAATTTAAACAGGGAGCGAGTGGATTCCGGCGCAAATTTTCTTCACTAACTTGATTTGAGAGGAAGTTGAAAAAATAGATGAGATGATAAGGACGGGACTAAATAATCTAAAAGTGGAGATATTAAGGAAAGAAGAAGAAAGGATAAATAAATCAACCGATAGTGAGCATTATAAGCATAGTGTAAGGAACGTCGATAAGCCATGGGGTTATTGGTCTGAAGAGGGAGTGAAAGGACAAGATAAAGAAATGTGGGCAAGAATGAGATGCGGGAATATACGAAGAGCTGGAAAAAAAGGGAAAAAGGAATGGGGTTGTAGGATATGCGGAGAAGAGAATTAGACTATGGAGTACTTAGTGAGATGTAAAAAAGGATGGGAACAAGTAAACGAAAAAACAAAAAACTATGTAAAGGAATGGCTGGGGGACATGGACAAAACGGCGATAAAAGGAGAAATTATAAATATGTTAAGAGGAAAAATTCAAAAAGGAATGTGTGAGTACTATAGAGAAATAGAAAGGATATGAAGAAAGGGAAGCGAAGAAAATGGGGAGGGTAAAGGCGGGGAGAATGAAGGGGAATAGAGTATAAGAAAGAGAAAAAGGATAAAGGAGTAGTAGTAAATGACAATGATTGATCGAGAAAAAAGGAAAAAAATAGAATAAGTAAGGTGATGAGAAGGAAGATGAATGTGTAAAAAATTATTTTGTAAAAAACTGAAAAGTTGTGCAAATAAAACTCTACTATTATTATTATTATTATTAGTAAAGACATGAATTTCTTGCTAATTTAATGAAGGATGTATGTAGGTACGCATATAGTACACTATTTATTCTTTCGAGCAATAAACAAAAAAATAAATGATTATAATAGCTTCAGTATTCATTTATAGCGTATATCACATATCGTTTCGTTTCCATGAAATCACAGGTGATAAGTTAATTAGCCTAGTAAAGGCTTAGCATAAGAACAATGTTTTTTCTAATAATAATTCGGTGCTTCACATTCCAATTTCGTGTTGTCCGTCGATTTTTGCTACAGCGAATTTTTCACCATTCTGCTCAACTCTTGAGAGGATGGCTCGAATGAAACGCAATCATGATTGATGCGCTGATTTGCTAAGAGACTGCCGTTAACCGTCGAGGTCACTAATTGGTTTCTCGTTTTGGTTTTAGTTAAATTGACGGCGCTGAAAATCTGTTCGCATTCTGCATTAGAACGAGGAAGTGACACAACATTCAAAGCGAAAAGTGCTCATGTTTGAATGTATAGAATACTTGATCACCTCTATCCCAATCGTACAATTTCTGCCAGAATATGTCAATGTCGTCAGAAATGGCACTTTTCAATTTCTCAACTGGCAAAACGTGCATGAGGATATAATGCAAAATAGTTTTGTAAACATACAGATAACGTGTGCACCTGTCAAGCAAGGATATTTTTGAACAATAATGTGAAGGCTACATATTATTATAAATCATGTAGAATATTATGTGAATATATTATTATACAATGTTTGAAGTTTTTATAATATAAAATTTTGTTTTTCAAACACAATTATAAATATCTGTGAAATTCTGCATTTCACTCATATGATACATGAATGGATAAAAATGAACAATTGATTCATTTGTAGACGCTTGTTTTCGAATAATTATAATATGTAATACAAATTTTTAATACAGAATAATGAAATATCAATTTCGAAATATGGTATTTATGAAAGAATATTTTCAATAAAATGCAATATATTCTTTAAATATGTTTTATATCACTTTTTCCGAAATTATTATGTTCGCATTCGCGACCTTCACTATCAGTTTCCAAATTGGTGGAAAGGTGAAATTCTCATACTGAAAAAAGACGTTTTTTATTCACTAGAATATATAAATTTTCATGATTTCATGATGAAAATTATTTATGTTAGTGTCCATTGGAGAGTGCAATTACTTGAAACGATGCAAACAGTTCAACATATGTCATTCGTCAGAGACCAAGATTTCACTTTATTACTCCTTTTTATTCACTAGAATATCTGAATTTATATGATTCTTCATGTTGTTATCCATTGGACAGTGGAATTATTTTGACCGGTGTGAAAAGTTGAGCGTATCATTCATCAGAGACCAAAATTTTGCTTTGTTGCTCTTTTTCACTTAGAGGAATATCTACATTTGTATCATTTATAAAATACGAATTATTTTAATAAAAAGTATGTGATTATATTATATAACGACGATAATACAATCGAGCAAAACAGGTATATGTTTACAGTGTTAAATATCTGTTTAATAACGATAATACACGTCTGGAACGTCTCTGTATGATTCTAGTTTTACAGAAAAACTCTTATGATGCTCGTTTAATATAATCGCAAACAATGAGCGGAGTGCAAGCAGAGATGTCGTCGCGTCGATGTCTAACTTGCAAGTCCCCGAAAAATGGTCCCGGGCGAGGTCCCTCGAGCCCAAAGACAGAAGCCTTGGTCCAAAAAATTATATATCCCAGAGTCCAAGGGAGCGTGTATTCCTCGGAAAACTCCATGACTTTATAAAGATGTCATTTGAAACGTGGCGTTGTTCTCGGGCGAACAGCACATGGTTATAAGGGCTGCATTGTTCAAGCGACGGCTCGACTCTTGAGGTTTACAACTCTACAGTGCCTCGATGTTTAGATCGACTCTCTGAGCCGTGGGTCTCGGTATGCAGCGAGTTGATCGAAAAATTTGGTCGCTTACACATTATTCATCTCACCGTCCATCGGAAAGTGAGATTACTGAAGCCGATGCAAGATGTATAACGTATTTTACTTACCAGCGACCAGGTTTTTACTTTATTGCCTTTTTTTATTTGCTGAAATAACTAAATTTGCATGATTACTCATGTCGCTGTCCATCAGATAGTGTTGTTACTGAAAGTGATGCAAAAGGTATAGCATATGTTATTCATCGGAAACCAGGATTTTACTTTACTGCTATCTTTATTCGGTCGAATATGAAAATTTATATGATTTTTGCTGTCGCTATTCATCGGAGAGAAAGATTACTGAAACTGATGCAAAAGTTGGAGGGTGTGTCATTCACCGGAGACCAGGATTTCACATCATTGAGTTTTTTTATTCATTGGAATATCAAAATTTACATGATTTTTAATGTCACTGTTCATCAGAGAGTCACATCACTGGAACTAATGCAAAACGTACAGGGTACGTTATTTATCGTAGATCACGATTTTACTTTACAGCTATTTTTTTCCCTGATGGAAATGGTATATTATAAAAAACTTTAAAAAGTGAAAAATGCACACCAAGTAATAAAAATAGTAGTTTTCGTCGAAAAGTATTTTTTTCAAATACTGTAAAAAATAAAAATAAATATGGTTAAGAAAAAGAGGTTCCATGCACGCCAAGCTTGTTTTTTTTTTTGGGAAATGTTATTTTTATTTTTTACACTATTTGAAAAAAATACTTTTCGACGAAAACTACTATTTTTATTACTTGGTGTACATTTTTTACTTTTGAAAGTTTTAAATGTGGATTTCACTTTTTTTTATAGGAAACCACCGAATTTAATCATGTAAATAAAAAAAAAACAAAAAAAAATTCTTCAAGCGTTAAGACTTTGACATCGGAAACGGTTAAAATACTTTGACATTCAGCACTAACGCTTTAATTTTTCGGTCGTTTGCCTCCTTCGCGACATTTAGTAGAGCAAAAATTAGCTCGAGATTGAGAGTTTGCACATATCCACTAACCAAAACGTGCTTTAACTAGGCGCAATGGAAAAAAAAAATCATATTTAACGGGCATCATGCTCAGCTGTTCAACTCAGAATCGAGGGTATCGCTGGGTATCGCCAGGTATCGCCTCTCGCGGTAGCAAAGCGCAACTCCATTTTACGTAGGCCTCTGACTCAACTTAACAGGAGCGGCGCGCGGGGCGGGGGGTGTCTATTATGTTCCACACGTTCCACCGTTCCAGTACGGTTTCGTCGCATCTCTATTATGGGAACAAATATCGCTCTAGCAACTAGCAACTCTGACATGAGTACATTGCATATCAAAAGCGGTTTAACTGGGTTAATTTCTGCTGCGATATATTGACAGACTCCGATAAGTTTGCATCAAACAATAAATGCATATAAAGAATTCTTTAAGGTTTGATGGGATTTTGTTAAAAAAATGTACTTGCATTCGAATTGCCATGTTACAATCTTGTTCCGCAAAAAAATTGAAGTTAACCTTACTCTTTTTTTATGTAGAACCCGTAGGCACGCGTTGTACGTCCTAAAGAAAAAATACAATTGAAAAGCCACGAGTAATTATCAATCATGAACACGTCGAAAAAGATAAACGTAAATTTTTCATCACTCGTCGGACTGAAAGCCGAGTTGCTGAGAAAACAAACTGAGATCAAAGATGCAAGAGCAAAGAAAGACAATCAACCAAATGTTCCAAAGTCAAAGACGAAGACAAAAAAAAGAAAAGAAAAATTGGGTAAAGTTGAGCCAGTTTATACAGAAATAGAAGATGTAGCCACTTTGAAAAAATCAAGAGTAATGTTGGAGGCCAAGTCAATGTTGTATCAGCATTTGAAGAAAACTGGCAGTAACGAAGCACCTGGTTATCTAGTTGACTTTGCTAACAAATCAGATTCATCGGAGAATGAATTCCAACAAGAGGAAGATTACAATGAAACCAACTCTGATCCAGATGATGATTGGGTAGAGTACAATGATTGTTTCGGTCGTACAAGAAAATGTCTGAGAAGGGATCTTCCAATGATGCAAGAGAAGGATAATCTGGTGAAGCGTGAAATAACTAAAAAGCCTCCACAGATTGAAACAGAAATGGAAGCTACATCGAGACTTCCCATTGGCACGGTAGAGAAAGAGCCTGAGATTGAAGTAATGCGTAAGAAATGGGAAAAGCAGATGGAAACATTGGCGGATAAGACGGATATTCATTATCAGGATGTTTTATTCGACGAGGCTAGAGCACATGGTGTTGGTTACTATGCTTTTTCTCAAAAAGAAGAAGAGAGAACCAAGCAACAGGAAAATTTGGCAAAATTACGGCAGGAAACGGAACGGCGACAAAAAGAATCTCAGGAAATGCGTGATCTGAAGAACAAAATTGAGTTGAATCGATTACGAGCAGCGATGATAAGGAAACGAGTCAGGTCTGGCCTTTCTGCTGAATTGACAGAGGATCAAGAAGAAGCGCTAAGAGCATGCGTCAACTCGAGAAATTCTACCAATATGCCTGAGGAAGAAGCTAGTCCAGAAGCTATACCGACAGAAGCAACCCAAGTGAATCTGCAGAAAAGTCCAACTGATAATAGTTTCATCATTGTAGAAGATAAAATAAAAGCATTCGGAGAACTTCTTGGTAAGAGATCCAAGTGGGATGAAATGTCTCAGGAAGAATGGGTTTACAAGCGTAGAAAAGATCGTCTTGGCGAATTTGCTCCAGTTTACGAGAATTTTCGTCGTGCACATTGTACGAATGTAAAACGCGATACAGAAATAAGTATGAGAGACGAAGATGAGAAAGATCCCATTAGGATTAATTCCACGGGACCTGAACCTACTGACCTGTGGGAAAGTCAAGGTCAAACTTATCAAGAAGCTATAGGAATGAAACAGGGCAGCAAGGAGACTGTAGAAATTCCAAAGGACGAATCTCCCGTTCAAGAAAGTCATGGTGACACGAAAATTATCGAACATAATAATGATGAGGATGTCATTGGACCACTTCCTTCATGCTCATCAGCAAATTTCCCATCAGCTACGTTTATTAACTCATTTGTACCGCAGCCGATAGCGACCTCACCAGCAGGGCCAATATCATTCGATCGTTTAGCTTCAGCACCAACAATGATAAATTTTTCTGTTCCATCAGACTCAAAATCAGTTTTGGCGGTAAACAATAAGCATCCAAAACGAATTAGCGAAGCGGAAGATTCTTTGGAAAGCAATGATCCGATTGTTACTGGCCCAGTATCTGTACCATTGATGAACGATTTTTCCGCGCTTCCGGTACAAAACTGCGATCCTACGCCCGTAGACAGTCACGTTGACAGTTTATTGGACATTCCACTGCCAGCAACGATACAGTTTTCTCCGCCGGACAATTACACCGTTACACCGAAACAACTACCTCGAAATGCAACGAGTGTTAAAGACTGTGAGGCTGAATCGTCGAGATTTTTAGATCCAGATAAAATTGTTGCTGGTCTCAAGTACTTGAGACAAAAATTTGATGATACGAAAAACAGTTAACTATGGAAACATAAACATTGTGGAGTTTATTCAATTTTTGCAATAAAATCTAATTGGTACATAATTCCATCAACATCGGTAGTTTTAGTTGAGACGTTTTTTTTTCATCCGAATCGATCCATTTTCTAGCTCAGTAGTTTCATCGAATGTTATCATTCGATTTGGCACATCTGCAATTAAAATTATCATTGAAAAAATCTTGTACAACTGCGGACAAGACAACAAAATTTTCAGTATCTTGATATTACCTGGTAAATCGTTGGCTGAAAGGACGTTATTGCAGTTTGAGCAATGTAATGGACTTTGGACTTTTGCAAAAGTTGCTAGACAGTAAAGATGCGCGACCACCTGGCACCCCTCACAGCGTCGGCCCTAAAGAAAAAATTGCACAAAACTGTTGAGAAATTAAATCGGAACTTTGTACATCCTATTTCGACAATAATTTTAGCACAGAAAAAATTGTAAAAAGTTTAAGTACGTATTTCAACGTGCATTATTAATATTAAGTTTGGAAAGTTCACGAGTACAAATCTACAGATAAATTTTCATTGAAGTTTAAAAAACTTTATACCATTGAAAGCTTGATAGTTTTTTCAATTAAATTTTAATGTTACACGATGTAAAAATGTAAAAAAAAACAATTTAAAAATGTTTATTCATTCTCCGGTTATTCATTTTTAAATGCTTATATTATTATTTCCATGGATTCTTTTTATAAGTAAATTTCAAGACTTTGTTATATGATTTCCGTTATGAAATTAAGCAAAATACATTTTGTTAAAACTCCTCCTGTAGACTCCTTACATGAAAAACTGTCTGCTTGCATAGAGGACAGATGTTGAAACCATCTTGGTGTATAGACACGAAATATGGCAACAGTTCTATGATGCTTCTTACACCCATATAATATTTTCCATCCTACGATACATGTATGAAAAAAGCTTAATGGAAAAGTTAAAAATGCTATCAATGTGAGAATGTTGGATATTCTATATCAGCTTTATCATTCAATGAAAAACCAGAGTAATAAGAAAAATATTGTCAATTTACTAAAATTCATTGTTGTAAATGTTGCTTCAAATGTTAGAAGAAAATTTCAAGAGTGACAAAATTCTCTATGCGAATAAGGTGTCCATAGGCAATTAAGATCAAAATATTAATACAACAAATACTATGATTATATATCAATATACTGAAAATAGTTACAAATATAAATATATTATCCTATGATAAATGAAGGAATATACTCGTTCTAACTTTGATATCCAACCACTTGCATGAAACGGCATTGAGTAAAAATTTTTCAGCCTCTAATGGTCCAAGAGGATTATCCATTTGAGAACAGTAATTGAGGCAACAAATACTTGATACATTGCCATCCTGAGAAGCAATTATTTCCGTGAATACTTTTCTGAGCAACTCCCGTTGGCTCTGCGTAAATTCCGTCTGAAATTTCCACGCATTATTCTTTATAATGCCCACCAGCATGTAATATTTTTCGCCGGTAAATTCGCTGCAGCCTGATTTAATCATCATGTTGAGAGGCTCAAGTCTGCAGTTGATGAGGCCAATGTGATATATTGAACTATTGTTACAATCTGTAATCATAGTATAAATAAATGTTCAAATATAAAAGTAGAAAGATTGACGTGAAGTATGAGGGAAAAACATTGTCCTCACGAAATATTTTGGCTACATTTTCATCAACTTCGCCTTGGGACATTATACCGGCTTGTATTAGTATTTGTAAAAAAGTCCTGTGTGTATCGTCGTACATTTTTTTTAGAATCAAATACGGTATTCTCGAATTTTTACAAGTTACAAAATTCTATTATACATAAGAAAAATCTTGCGAGGACCATAGAGATTGCATAAAGGAGTCGAAACGAGGGGGTATGGAAAAAGTGACAACGAAATATCGAGGAACCAAGATGTTCCTAATTCTACCAAATGTAGCGCTGATTTCTAGAAGCTATGGCTTGAACATGGGCTTGAACTAGGTTTGTGTGAGAGAGACGGAATGGTAATACTTGATCAACTACCTCCGTGAAATTGGGCCCCCCGATTTGATCCAAATTGATTTAAGACGTTCCGGTAGTACCTCCGTGAAATTGGCCCCACGACTTGATCCAAATCCAAACTGATTCTATTCAACACTAATCGTTTGAGAGTTGATAGTTTTTCCAAAAAAAATCAATAGATTTTTTCCCGTAAAGTTGGCCCCCCCTGGGGGGGGGGGCAATTTTAAAATGGGCACCCCCTGTTCATCATTCTGAAGTGCAGAGAATATGAAAACTTGCCAAAAGGGCCTAAAACGTACCATCAATGATAGAGAATCATTAGATAAGGTTTGAGAGTTTGTTAAAATCATTTGAGAGTTCATATTTTATGAAATCGTTTTTTTTATTGAATTTTTTTTGTAATACAACGAAATTGATTTTGTGATTTGCTTATTATAATTCGAATGAGAAAACATTGCAGTTGGATTGAATTCAAGTCTTTTTATTTAATTTTTTCGCAATGACGGGAAAATAAATTTTATTTGGATACGGATGTCGACCGTACGCGGATGGGTGACCGCTCAATCAGAGGGAGGTACAAAAAGTGACCAAATGACATCCCACACGGTTTTTAAAAAATGTCTTCTCTTGTCATCGCAAGGAAATTAAATAAAAAGAATTGAATTCGGTGTAGTTGTAATATTTTTCTATTCAAATTACAATGAGCAAATTAAGAAATCAATTTCGTTGTGTTGCAAAAAAATTCCATAAAAAAAAACAATTTGCTTTAGTTGCAATTTGCAATAAAGATTTTTTACAAAAATTGAGCTGTCCCAAAACCGCAACAAATTATTTGTATGTATTTGCAAAAAAATTAAATAAAAAATTAATTTTTTTCCCGTTGCAATTTAAAATCATCGGCATTTTATAATACATTGCAATAAAAACAATTTTTTCAAAACGTTTGATTTGATACCGAAAAATTGCAATTAGAGAATGTATTTTGATTTAAGGGCAATCTAATAAATTGAAAGTATCTTGAAAATTCCAATAAACAATTTAATGATAATCACGTGAAATCGATTATAGATGGTTTTTTTATTAGATCGTACATTGTTGATAGCATGGCCGATTTTTTAATTTTTATCTCGCAAGAGATTACATAACGTAATGATTCGCAAGATTGTTTTAATTAAAAAATTTTAAACACATACAATCACCAACAAACGACCAACAATCGAATAGCAAAGTTAAAAATAACAATATTAAATGTTGGCGGGCCAAGTTTATATAGGTACGGTAGAGAATGATTGGCGCAACGCTGGTCCAAGTTTGGACCGGTTGTGCAGTTTTTCATGGGAAGGTAGAAAGCTATGCAGTCTGTGAAGTGTGTCGCCAGCAGCGACATCTTATTGACAGTGTACACACATCGAATAAAGTTGGCATGCTTGAGGCTTGGCATGCAAGGCAGTTCAGACAGAGACAAGTTGATACAGAAGCAGCTTGACCTCCGTGAAGTTGGCCCCACAATTTTATCCAAACTGATTCTAGTTAACCCTTTGAGGGTTTTGTCTCCGTTTTTTTCACTTTTCTGATATATTTTTGCACTTTTTTTTTGGACAAAAACACTTTTTAGACTCTTAGGGACTTGAGTTATAAGATTCTAATGATACAGTGCGGGATATTGTTTATTTATTATTAGTTATAAACAACTAAAGTACCAAAAGACTCGTATTTATCAGGATAACTTCGTTTGTGGGTAAACAAAAAGTCCTAGAGCTTCAAAAAATGTTCCACATGTATTCTGTATCTTATACCATATCATATATTTTTTTCAGAATATTTCGCAAGTTGGTTTTTCGTTTTTTTTTTTCGAAATTGGAAAAAATATGGGAAAAATACTATTCGTGTGGAAAAAAGGGTTGGTTTCAATGCAGTTCTTGTTCAATCAACCTGAAATATACTATGCGAAGGTTTTTAGGGTCTCTGATCACGAATCTGGCATTATCATTGCAAAATTCAAGATGGTGGATCCAACATGGAAGCGTGTATTTTCGAAATATTTACAAACTCAAATGTTTTTGATGAAATTACGCATACGGTAGTTTTCGAGGTCTCTGAATCCGAATCTGGCATAATAATTTCAAAATTTAAGATGACGGATCCAATATGACGGGTTTTATTTTCGAAATATTCACAAACTGGATATTTCTGGCTGAAATCACGTATATCAAGGTTTGGAGATCGCTTCCAGTCCTCTAAATTCAAGATGGCAATCCCAATATGGTGGACATTTTTTAATGTAAAATTACAATTGTTTATTCAATTATATATTTATGATACAAAGTTGGCTTATTAGAACCAAAATTTTGAGTATTTCGGGCAATTTATTATTCATTAATTATTACTGTTTGTACTTCAGAATCGTAATCAGCAACCCCAAAAATCCTTAAGTACTTAAGTACTTGATTATGTGTGAATTGAAGAAAAAATCATAAAGTTTGCCCATTACAGTGGCTATAGTGAATCCGCCATTTTGGATTTTGTAATTTTGAGTTCAGAATCGTAATTGCAGCGACCCCGAAAACATAAAGATCACCGATAAGTGTTTGAATCCATTGAGCAGAAAAATGTGCCCTTCAAAGGATTAACGCCAATCGTTTGAGAGAGTTTGAGAGAAACGAAAGATCGTTTGACAGTTAATAGTTTTTCCAAAAAAACCAATTTAATTTTTCGCGATAAGTTAGCCTCCAGATTTTTTAATATCCGTAAAAACGATCTATCACAATTTTCCCTTTTTAAATCGTTTGAGAATCGTTTCAGAGGGTTTTTGAGAAAATCTATTCTACAAATTCAAATTGAAGCTGCAAGGATTGTGGGTTCCTAACTATTCAAGTTCAGCGTCTTTTGGTTATTGTTTTGCAATTAGTTAATCGATTAATGATTTATAATACCTCAAGTGAAATCCTGAATGTTTTATAAGTATTCAAAAGCTGTAAATAATTATTTCGATATTGCTCATACTCAAAGCCGAATCTTGGATATATCATTGTTTAATTAAAATAATAGTGTCCAACAAACGTTAACATTGATTAATTGGAGACCGACAAACGTTTTACTCAGCCAAGAAACACAAAAAAACGACCAAGGAACGATTTACAAATGCATAATATCAAAATTCTCCTTTTTTTTTTAATCGTGTAGAAACGGACATTTTTGGCGTTACGTAATGATGGTCACATGACCCTTCGAATAAAAATGATGATGTTTTTTGGCATTTTCACAAAAAATAACGATCTAACAAGCGAAGGGACAAGCATATTTATGACTAACAAACGATTTTGCATCGATTGGCTTCTTGTAGAACGTGTTTCGATGAAAATTGAAAATTTTGCGGCCAAGTTAACGGGCACTTTTTTTGGGTTTTTAATTAAACGGCTGAACCGACAAACGTTTAAAAGAACAATAAAGTCCAAAAACGGAATTGTTACCTTTGTAAAGATCAAACACCGCTGGATGTGTCGATTTGGGGGGGGGGGGGTAGCTCGGTACATCTTTTTTTAGTTTTAAGCAAAGATTATGACGTCACAAACGTTTTTATCGATCTGACAATCACTCACAAACGAATGACAAACGTTTGATTGTAATTAAAAGCCATTTAGTTAAAATCGGAGGGCGATTTCACGTAGGTCTCTCAAACGATTGGTGTTAGTTAAAATCAATTTGGACGAAATCGGGGAGCCTACTTCACAGAGGTGCCAATTTCGTGGGTCAATCTACCGGAACGACCGGGACTGCTGGGAACTGGGAACAGTGGTCAAAGTAATAAGACAACGAAAAACTTGAAAAACAAAAATCGAAGTTCATCACGTTTTGCGTCCGAGAACACAATTGAATCTTTTTACTTGGACAAACGTACTTGCACCGGTGTGTTCAAACACTCATAAGGTAATTATTCTATCAAAATATATGCAAAAATCTTTCGTATGATACTCTTTATCTCGTTAGTATTGAAACATCGTCCAACACATAACCGTGTTTCGTATTTCTCTCACTCCGATGTTGTTTTACTCACGAAATATTAATAAACGTCTTAATCTCATAGAGATTTGATTGAACAATACTTCTTTCATTCATAAATATACATTGCATTGTTAAACTATTCAGATAACTTTACATCACTGAAAGTGCATTTAGCATAACCTTAAAAAAAAAACTTATTCTTTTGCAGGCACCATGGATATTCGTCCTAACAATACAATATACATAAATAATCTAAATGAGAAAATTAAGAAGGAGGAACTGAAAAAATCGTTGTACGCTATATTTTCACAGTTTGGTCAAATTCTTGACATCGTTGCTCTGAAAACATTGAAAATGCGAGGTCAAGCATTTGTAATATTTAAAGAAATCGCGAGTGCCACGAATGCGCTGCGGTCAATGCAAGGCTTCCCGTTCTATGACAAACCTATGGTAAACATGTTTGGACTTCTGTGGTCAATTTTATTTTTGCCACAAAAGTATATCGACCTTTGTTTTTCCCGGCGAGTTCAAATGGAAAATCCAATTACATATGTTTGTTTTTTTTTGTAGAGGATACAGTATTCAAAGTCCGATAGCGATGTGGTAGCAAAGATAAAAGGTACATTCGCGGAGAGACCTAAAAAGCCAAAGCGTATCCCGGCGCCACAGGAGGAAGATGCTAAGCGGATAAAAAAACGTTCCAAAGATCAATCAAAAAATGCACAAACAGCCGGTTATCATCCGAGTAGCGCAACTCCTCACCCAATTGTTATAAATACCGCTGTACCCGAGCAGCCACCCAACCAAATTCTTTTCCTCACAAATTTACCGGATGAAACAAGCGAGATGATGCTCTCAATGTTGTTCAATCAATTTCCGGGCTTCAAAGAAGTTCGACTTGTACCTAATCGTCACGATATAGCCTTTGTTGAATTCGAGAGCGAAGTACAATCTGGTGCAGCTAAAGATGCTCTACAGGGTTTCAAAATAACGCCGTCGCATGCCATGAAAATATCTTTTGCCAAAAAGTAATTACAAAATTATAGATCTGTCATTGATTTGGATAAACGTGCTCCTGAATCTGACTTTTTATTTCGTCAATGACTTATAAATACTCGAGATCATAGAAGTAATTTTTTACGGAATAAACACATTTTTCTACATAATAAAAGTTGAACAGTAGAAATGTTGAAATTGCATTAAAATTGGGCTTAATTTTTGAACAAGGCATATTTATTTATCTTGCGTCCCAAAATTGTTACGAGACGAAAGATAAATGGAATACATGAAAAAAACCGATGTTTCGTTTACCATTCATGTGCAAACACAAATTTACATTAAATACAAAAATATTAAACTCTCACGTTTTATTAGTCAGGTAAGAGACTTTTTTGCGTTTCTTTGAGATTCTA
This sequence comes from Heteropelma amictum, assembly GCA_959613375.1. Taxonomy (NCBI): domain Eukaryota; kingdom Metazoa; phylum Arthropoda; class Insecta; order Hymenoptera; family Ichneumonidae; genus Heteropelma; species Heteropelma amictum. The sequence continues at coordinate 4,539,365 of OY390728.1, read as the reverse complement.
ATACACCATTTATGGATAGATCGGTTGTAGGTGTAGTTGTTTCCGATTTTTCTCCCTCATTTCGTGATAATTTAACTACATTTTTCAGTGATAAAACAATGGAAGCACACTTGAATTAATAATATAAACGAAAATGATCTTTTTTTGCTTTGCGATGAATTCACGGTGACGACGTACGACTGCCGCTTTGTGCTTTATTTTTCATGGTTTATACCGAAGAATAGCCGTTGAAAGGCTATTAATAATCACATTTGCCCGGTTCTTGAGGTCAAATTTAATGATCAGAGTGTTATTGCTATTTTCAAAAAATCTTTTTTTTGCCAGCAGAAATTTTAAATAGCCCAACTTCATGTTCGATAAAACAAAGAATGCTAGAGGTGAAAATGAACCGATATGCGGAAATACCCATAAATATAAAATGCATAGAACGGAACGGACAATATCGTACTGTAGGTAGAGAGGTGGTTTTTACATTGAAAGCCTTGGTCGTTCTGGTTGGAGGGGGCGTTGCGTGTTTCGTCAATATTTCGGGCTTTCATACAAATAAACTCACGGAAAAAAGTGACGAAGCAGAAGCAATTTTCAAATTTTGTTGTCACTTTTCAAAGGCTGTAAGTTCGTAAAAATGATCGTATGGAAATGGAGAATAGGCATCTTGAAGTTCATCAGCCAACTTTTTTTCTGCAACACGCACTGCAGAATCTAAAGAAATATGATGGCACCCACATTTTTCAAATCTTTTTGCTTTTTAATGTTGTTTGTGAGTGATTGTTTGCACCTCAAAAATGGTGTTTACTGTACTCTACGACGATTAACATGTTTTGAACACGTCTGTTCATTAGTGTGGAAAACGGCTTGTAAGAAATCTTCGAGTCTTTCTATATTAGTATGTTTTCGAGCGCATCTGTCGCCTCCAGGGCATTTAACTTTCCATAGAATTCCTGACAATTTTCTTATTAAGTTCATGAGGAAATTGACTTGTATGATTTTTCCGTAAGCACCCAGTCTTGGGGCCCTGTACCAGCCTAGTCGGCCTTTTTCGATTTTGCGATGCGTGCAGAGTGTTGACATTAGTGCTCACACTCTCCGCACTAGTGGTACAGGGCCGGAGATTGGGTACTTTACCCTATCTACAGTTTTTTCCAAGATCGGTTGATCGCCTCAAGATGGATCCTGCGTTTATTATCAGCTCTTTGCCGACGTTTCGCAAACATTGCAGTCTGCATCTCCATGGCTGGAGATGGCTGGAGAGCTCTGATTCTGAACAATTCTGAAGCTCTCCCAACTCGGATTGTCCTTATATGCCGGTGGTCATCCGTTTTGGATCAGTGATACGTTCACGAGCGACCGCACCAGCCAATGAGGAGCCAGCTTTTTAATTGATCAGCTAAATTAAATTTAAATAATATCGACAATGGCCGCGAAAGCTTAGAACCTAATATTCACGAGATTATTCACTATTTTTATCACCTCCTATATCACAGTATTAGCGTCTCAACGATGATACAAGCACATATTTGTATAAACATCTTAGGGAAAATGGAAAAATAAATTATAAGAAATTGTAACATTGGGCTGATCCCCAGTTATTCCCGACCGAGATGGCGCCACATGCAGCAACGGTCTGACAGAGTAAAGCACCCCGTAGTCTGCATTTAAATTCGATTTTTAACTTTAAAAGCTTAAACGAAACGAAATAAGCATTACATCGAACGTTATTTATGAAACTTGATCTTTAAAATTAACACAAACGGAAAAATTAGCTGGAAAACGTTGTTAATTGAAGATTGTAATTTTATAGTGGACCACAAGATACATGGCCAAAAATGCCATGTAAACCTGTAAATTCGTACTGTTTCCCAAATACTGAAATGTTAAGAATCGAATCAATGAAATAGCTTGCACGGGTCCCTGAACCAAGATAATTTTGTATGGAAGTCAGGAACCTTCTCCACACTATTCACAAGCGACAACATCGAAAAAGGCAGACTACTGGATCTGGACCGTAGACTACGAACCTACCCTATATATCCTCTTGGTTCGGCAATATTACCGAGTGTCTATAGGTCATCTCTAAATGAAGATTAGTCTAGGCACATAGTACCTTATTGAAATACAAACTGAGTTTAGTTTCTAATTGACCCGAGTTTTTATTAGAAACTCGAAAAATTCATAAGTCAAATTCATAATTCAACATGATGTGAAAAAGCGACTTTAACACTAAAAAATATTGATCTTTCTTCAATCACATGGACTTATCGCCAGGTATCAATCAATTTCTCCAGTGCTGTATTTATTCCGTAGTGTATTCGACAGGTTACCCTCAAAAAAGTCATTTGGTTTATTCGTCAAAGACTGTTTTTTTTTCAATCCAACTTAAGCACTGTCTAAAGCACTTGTGAATTATCTAAATTAGTCAATTATAACCATAGTTATAACAATAACAATAACAATCCTCCTCCGCCGCGATATATAGGTTTATTCGAGAATCATATTCAAGTTCTAAAAATAGGGAAAAATCCGAGTCTCTGGGTAAGAATCGGTACCTTCCGCTTTGTTCCATCGACGTATCCGTGTCGCATTATTACTACCACCTTGGCATCGCTTATCTTTGAGGTAATAATAGTTTAACTTACATGGCTAAATAGTCAAATTTTATATTCGGATTTCATACTCTGACAAAACGGTAGTTTTTTATTGTATACATTTGTGAACAATTGTGAACAATGTTCGAAGACTGTTGAAATATGAATAAATCATTGGTATCATTCGCCATAAATGTTTTATCGAGCGCTCGTTACGTATTAGTTGGAAAACGATAGTTAATTTCTTTTGTCCGCCGATTAAAAGTTCTTTCCCAACCGATATGTTTGCAAAAATTTCTTACTCATCGCCTTATAACATATTGTAATCATCCCTCTGGAACAGAATAATGCCATTTATCGAAAATGATCTATTCAAACGAATTGGAACATATGTTTAACGTGCTTGCAGTTTCTTTTGTGCAAATAACTCACCATGTCGTTGTATGCCAAAATGTGTTTTTTGATGACCGATGTGTCCGTCCATGTAATGAAATCTTCCAAATTCCTTCGGATAAATAATATGTTAATAAATATTAATCAAAATATATTGATAACTTGATATGTTATTCAATGACTTGCAAAGCAATTATTACATAATTCCTCGTTCAACCATTGATAGATTAAAATTGCCTGAAAATATAATCGGATTGAATGAAATTTCGACCTCACCTTGAAACAAGAAAAGCTGGATCTTTAATAACTTCGGCACCCACTCGCACATGTCCTTGTTCAATGAGTTGCGTTGCCATTTTAATCCCTTGACTCATTCTATTACGAACCATCACTACCGGCAATCTTCTTCTACAGAACGAACTGGCTGAAACTTTCTGACACAGAGACAAGTCCCACTTTGTTTCAATCAGTCCCATCATATACAGCTTTTCTAACAGCATCGCGCTCCGTTCTATTCTGAATGGATTCTCTGGATCTATTTCTTTGATTTTTTTTCCAAGTTCACGAATTTCCATTGACAATTTGTTGTATCTTAAGAGAAAAACACATTGCAACATAAATCAACATTTTTTAAAGGATTTTTACTCAAAAGTTAGTTTGGTGATTGGTGATGGTAATTTGGTGTATTAATGCACGTGACATTTAGATAGGTGATTTTATAGAAGAACAAAAAAGTAGAAGAGAAGCAGAAGAGATTCATAAAAAAATTGTACAAAGCTTAGTATATGGCGCGGTATTTAATATAATGATCATAATATAATGATCCCTTGGCAAAAGTGTTTTGAAGGTAGAAAGACTTTCTAAGAAAGCTACCTAAAGGTATTGGTACACAAGGAAATTAGTCTGTAATAATTGAAAAAAAAAATCTAAACCCGATAAAAAAAGAATAGATGTAATGGATATAATAGAAAATATATTACTATATCATGGCAGCTATGTGTCGGGCTGTTGTGACTGATGAAATCAGAATTGTTCAGTATCAGCGCCGAACATCGGATTACACAGATAAGTATTCCCTATGTATCCTTTCGAGCCAGCAGAATACACAAAGAAAAGTTGGGGTACTATATGCTAATGAAACGGATGCAGTCGAGGTTTTAAGCTTAAAAAACACTGCAGGGGATATGCTTCTCTGTAATTGCATGTTTGTTGGGATCAAGGATAAATGATCAATGCATATAAAATTAAGCGTTTACTTGAAACACAATGACTAACATGATAATAAACACTGTCACTTGACAGTTTTTGTAACGGGAACTTTGAGCACCTAATGTTTCTTCACCCAACATGCATTATCCGGAAGCCTTAATATTACAGAATACCTATAAAGGTAATAAAGTTTTCCTTATCAATATGAACTACTATCCTTCAAAATGAACGAATGATCAACGTTTTGCACTGAAAATATATTAGTCATGTGTGCAAAATCTGTCATTTGCCGTTTTACTTACTTTGTATAATCTTCCCGCTTACGTATACGATATCGTTTAAGGATCGTCGCTTCGTGCAAATTATTATCAGATTGCCAAGATATGAAATCAAGTTTTTTAAGCAACTTTTGCTCATGATGCTTCAATTTTCGCACCATTTTTTGCAATGTACCTTTGTCGTTGCAAATCTATCGCTTCAAGAGAGTCGTCCGACTTGGTCTGATTTTGTTGGTACTTGGTACAATACAATATGGCGAAACAATCTGTATGGCGCATGTATGGCCAATGAAATCAGACCATAATCAGACTTACATAGAAGCATAGATGCCGTACTCGGTTTGAGCTCCGTCAAGTTGGCCGGTCAACTTTACCTTTTCCGTTTTTTTGGTCGTGCGGTCGTTTGGTTTGGTTGTTGGTCGTTGGTGATTGTTGGATTACTCGCATCGTTTGTTTCATTAGACTTTTGTTGAAAACAAGAAACAAAATTAAGTGTCAAGTTGGCCGAGGACATTTAAATTTTTCATCTAAACGATTTGAAAGTGACATCGATCGATGGGAAATCATTTGTTGGACACAAATCGGCTTATTATAACATTTGTTCGATCCTTAATTACTGAGAAAATTACAATATTGATATGATCAGCTATTCAACGGTCATTCACTCGTATGTCGCTCGGTACTCTGTGAAGTTAGCTGCAGAAAAACTTTTTCATGTACAAAACGTGAATGATATCGATTGCATGTATCACGCATGACGGGCGCCGCGGTCGTTATCAACGTGCAATAAATACGAAAAACTCGCCTAAAATATAGCATAAATGATAGAGAATCTGTAAAGGATTTGAGAGTTCGATAAAATCATTGGAGAGTTCATATTTTATGAAATATAAGAATTTATCGAAAAACGCAACCAACTGCAGAGTCGTGTTACGCATGGGGCGCGGAGTATATGAAAACTTGCCAAAAGTGCCTAAAATATAGCATGAATGATGAAAGATCGTTAGAGAGGGTTTGGAAGTTCGTTAAAATCGTTTGAAAAGTTCATATTGTATGAAATATGGGAGTTTATTAAAAAAACGCAACTAATCGTAAGTTGCGTACAGTAAATACAGAAAGTGCGCCTAAAATATAGTATAAATGATAGAGAATCGTAAAAGAGGGCTTGAGAGTTCGAGGGCCGTGTCACGCGAAAAATTTAATTGGTTTTTTTGGAAAAACTATCAACTCTCAAACGATTAGTGTTAATTAGAATCACAAAATCGTGGTGCCAACTTCACGTAGGTATTCTAATATTTCATAAAATATGACCCCTCTAACGATTATCTATCATTTATACTACATTTTAGGTACTTTTAGCAAGTTTTCACACATGTAAGGTAAGGTAAGGTTTCAAATATGAACTCTCGAAAGATTATATTGAACTCTCAAACCCTCTCAAAGGATTTACAAAATATTGTGCAAGGTCGTGTTTTACGGATTAAAAAATATCTCGGGGATAACTTTAAACGAAAATCTAAATTCTTTTTTTTTGAAAAAACTATTTTTCTTTCTTTCAGATTTTTCTTTCGATTGATGTTACTTAAAATTAATTTGGATCAAATCGGGGGGCCAGCTTCACGGAGGCATGCGATATCCGTGGTAGATGGTATAAAGGACAATGGGATCGTCGTTATTGCTTATCAACCACCAAACGGCAATGACGATTAATTCGTAACCAACAAATTATTCTTGATCGATGAGCGTTCATTATAGCAATAATTACTTGAATCGAAGTATTTTCGATGGAATGTCAGTATCTACGCTTACTTATGCTTCATATGCATATACGATGTCTCTAGGCGCTAATGATGCCGAATCGTCGTTATTAATGCTTATTATCGACGAACAAACGCCGATTGCAGCCAATTATCAACCAACAAACGATTTTACATCGATTTTACGTAAAATAGGCCTGAATCAAAGAAGTCGGGTCTAACGTCCAGTCCAAATTTGTTCTTTAATTTTCCGAATTTAATCAAAACCTCCAAGTAATATTATTAAGCCAATAATCGAAATGTACAGTTAAAAATAAAAAATATTGACGTTGGCGGGCCAAGTTCATGCAGCTTGGTGCGAGCTCCTTTATGTAGTCTTCCATGGACAAGTAGGGAAGCAGGTGGCATTGGGTGGCATCGTTAATCTCCATGTCAGAAACGTAGTTTTCAAAGATCTCCCAAGCTATCTGTGATCATGTCCACACACCACTGCTAATCGTTAAAGACCGATTTCCGCACTCTCAACGGTCCAATTTTACTCCAAGTTCGTAAAACGTGCATAAAACAATAATCTCGAATATCACAACAGCTGGTAATGAAGAAAAATTGCAAAAAATTATTTATATAATATATATATACTTTTCTTACAGCATTTATCGTTCAATGCACTTGTCACTCTGATTTTATACGATTTTGAAATTTGCATCGTTGGGATCTAACGAGATATACGAGGAATGTTTTTTTATCGTCGATATTCTATAATTTGCTAAATGTAATGAAGCAATTCTTTACCATGTCAACACTTGGAAAAAAAGAAAGAAAATATAATGAGAATGTCGGAAAATTCAATGTTAACCCTCGGCGGTCGCACTGGGTCGCTCGTGAGAGACGCGAAATACGTTTTTCCACAGTCTTCGCTCAGATAGCTATTTATAACATAACCAATGAAAACTTATGCGCTTCGACAAATATCGATTAGCATTTTATAACTATTCAGGCGTATTCACAAATTTTTTAAGATTTTTTCAACTGTTTTCGTCTGTTGAAAAATGTACTTGAAAATAGGTGACCCAGCGCGACAGCCGAAGCGTCGGAACTACAGTGAGACGGCCAAAGGTTGAAAATCAAGGATATACAGATTTTCGTTTAGGTCTCATGATGCAAACTTGAAGGTCGTGACTTTATTGACAACATTTAAATCTTTTTGAGTATGGATATTTCTAACGTTTCAAACTATTGTTCCGATAAAAAAAAATCATTGTTTTTCTTTTTTCATAGGAGTAACTTTTAATATAATGTCGCACAATCACGGCTTACCCTCCGATTCCGACGAAGATGATGAAGATTATGTTCCTCAAGGTACAGAGTGCGAACCTATCTCTGAAGTTGAGTCCAATGGGGATACGGAAGAAAGTGCCGCAGAGGATGAAAATGACGAGAATAAAGTTGTATTGAACAATGGAAAAGGTAAAAACAACAAAAAGGAAAAGAAGAGAAAAGGAAAAAAAAGAAAGAAATCGGACTTTGATAAAAACTCTGAAACGGAACCTGTAGCGGAAGGTGATTCCGTTAAAACAAGACTTACGGAAGAGGAGGAAAAGAAAAGAGCGGATTCACTTTGGGCTGATTTTATGAAAGACACAGGTCAGAATTTCACTTGACTTTTTTAAATTCGTTTTATTTCAATTCATAGGTTGAACAATTTTAATAAGCCAGCTAACAAAGTTTAACTCCATCCATCCGGTTCTACGAGTGTTTTTCTTTGCCGCAAAGCAGATTCGTCATGTTTCCACTGAGGTTTTTTTCATGATATTCATGAATACTTTCAGTTTCTATCAAAAGAAATATTCTATCGCCAACATTTTTTCAAGCTGTACCGTCATTCATTTTTTATCTTTCCATTCAAACAGTTTTATATTTTCAGGCACTAAGTCGAATGCAAGAACCATATCGCCGTCAGCTAGTAGTCGATCGGTTTATTCTCCGGGAAGAGCCAAGCCGGAGGAAAAGATCAAAGTAACAAAAATTTTTGAATTTGCCGGAGAAGAAGTGAAAATAGAAAAGGAAGTTTCGGCTAATTCAGTGGAAGCGAGATTGTCACTTTCTGCCAAGGATAAACAAGTGGAATATTCGGAAACGTCTTTGTATCCTTCGTCGAGCAAACATGGCTGTAAACGTCCTAGTCTCGGTGGTATATCGTCAGTTCTTAGACAATTTGGAAAAAAAGCTAAGATCAGTACATTAGAAAAATCCAAACTGGATTGGGATATTTTCAAGAGAGAAGAAAATATTAACGAAGAGTTAAATACACACAACAGAGGAAAGGATGGTTATTTGGAACGTCAAGATTTTCTCATAAGAGCTGATAACCGTTGTCTCGATCTCGAAAAGCAACTGAGACATTCGACACGAAGTAAACAGTGAAAATGCATTTTTTCGTTTTATCGACCAATCAATTATTTATATATTCCTTTCGATATGATAAACGCAATTATTATATTTTACGGGCGTCCCGCTAAAAATGACATTCAGGATGATTCGTTTGAAACTAGAATCATGCAATTTGCTGCAATACCATATGAATATGATATGCATGCGACTTCTCAAAGTTTCGTTGATTTTCCTAACGTAAATTTAGCTTCTCTCGTAATCCGACAGTTACTTATTGGTACACGTTGAGCACAGTACTTTAGGTGGCAATTGTTTCTCTTAAACTGTCGAAACTTCACCATACGTTTTATCGTTTTGATGTAACTCGTAAGGGAAGAATATTCTTCTTTGCTCGTGTACTCGAATGCGCCGACACAAAGCGATACAAATCAATCTATATTACATGTAGAATATAATAATGAATTTTGACGGCATCATGGACGCAAGAAACAAAATAAACGATTGCGAATAACTGTTACGCATTTTTCTTTTATTTTCATTCCCACGATAGCGGTATCTCGGCAAACACGTATATGGCCAAAAAATAACGTCGAACATAATTAGCAAAGCTTTTGTCGTCTTTCCACCATCATCCTCTTGGCATTGCCTGAAATTCCTTTGTATTCCATGAAATTCTAGATTTTTTTTGAGAGGAGGTGAAATCGTTTCAACGTTTTTGCAAGGTAATCTATCCAACGATTTTGCTACAATGCATTTTTTTGAATCACTTTTCTCGTCAATGGATTTTGAACAACCATCACCCTTCACCAAACTTTCCATTGAGATGAAATTCTTTCTTTGCACGTCTGTGATTCCGCTGTTGAGTTTGATGTTTCTACGGTTACAGAAAAAAAACGTTTACGATATGTAGTAAGATACAGATACATATTTTTCGTGATAATTGTGACCGCCCTTAACATTTTTTACATCAATAAATCCCAAACTTTATCGATGTTTTTATTTTACTTCCCTCATTTGTGTGCGCGGAATGACTGTTATCAATAGCAAAAAGTTTTTGTTATGCACGAAGCTTTTTGTATTTTTTGTGTAAGAGTCACATTAAACCGCAGCAATGTCTATATGGCTAATGTTTTATTATTGAAAAATCTTTCAAAGACATTCTCGAGGTACAACTCCACCAATCATACTCCATGCAATACCAAAACGAAAATAGAATTTCAGCGATGATATGAAAATCCAAAACAATAAAAAAATGCATGTGTGTTCGGAAAAATGAATGAATTTATTTCACATGAAACGATGATCAATTCTATATTTCTTTTCTAAAATTTTCTTACTCCGGTTGTAGACACAAAGTTTCGATATTGTTATCATTTGAAATTCATTTGCTTAATTACACTCTATACATCTGATTCTTTTAGATTTTTCTAGATTTTTACACCATCGCCAAGTACGTGGAATTCGCGTTCTACTTCTGATTTTTTTTTTACAACTGTATTCCCCAACATTTTTGGAAAGACCGATTATTCAATTTCTAGTCACGTGATTTTTGAATCAAATCAATTTCAAGCATCAAAGAATTCGATACAAGTTGAATTAACGTATAATTAATAAATAATTAAATACGATTTTCAAAAGTAAATAAATAACTAAAATTGTAAGGAAATGTATTATTACTTCAGTCATAATATTTGTCAAATGATACATTTTTCATTAAAAAAAAAATTCAAATTAATTAAATACCTATTTTTCAATTGAATTTCCGGTGTATTTTCCATTTGACCTTTATAAGAAATGGATCGAAAATGGTTTACACGTTTCTCGTGTGTTGATATTGATTTGTCATCAACTATGCTCCGTTGCGATTGCTCAAACCGCTTGCTCGTCAAGTCCGATGGGTCTTCATTTACATAATGAGAAAGATAAATGCTCCCACCTTCCGGCGAACATGTTGTTTCGTTTTGTTTGGACCAGCCGCATTGCACAGATTTAGTATCATAATCCCGGGTATGAAAGCAACACTTGCAACGAGAACAACAGCACGAGGGGGCTGTTGTACTCACTGCAAGCGTTTCACCGCAATAGCAGCAACAACAGTATATATCTTTGCGAGAGTGCCCAGATGTCGATAAATCGAAACTTTTGAGGCAAGAGCAAAATTTGAAAAGAATTTTCGTGAAACTAGGAAACGTCGAAGATCGAGAGATATTTTTCTTGTTATTCTTTGTTATTTCTTTGTTTGTCTTCTTGGTTTTTTTTCCATCTATTCTTCCGTGCTTTTTCTTTTTTTGTGTTTTCAATCGAGAAATCCCACTCTGGCACACCATTCTACCAGCATCTTCTTTCAAGTCTTCTATTCTACATAAAATTAATTTTAATTATCGCTATATGGCGGCATCCTGATTAAAAGAGAAAAAAGTAAATGATCTATTACAATAATTCTTTTCAGATATTTATGAAATGATAGGTCCTCTCCAGCAAGCGATACAGAGTGACTGAGCTAAATGTTACAGATGTTACATGTTTTAGACAAAGTTCATACATGTCTGTTAATCATTCAGTGATTATTCATTAGATCGTATAGTAGCAATGGGCAAATATAAGAGGTCTCATCATACGCTACGAAAATGGCCAGGGTCATCCATAAAGCGTCAATTGGTTTTCAATAATCTTGTAGGTTTGGCTGGTAATTTTAACAAAATGACGTTTCAATTGCTGAAAGACCAATTGTCGTCTGTGCCGATTAAATATCGTCCTTGCTGCTTCATCTGATTACCTTGTTGACTTTCTTATTTGTTCAATGTCGACCACATCTGTTCTGCCGGATGGATGCGAGCGGTGTTTTGCTCGTCCAGACACTTTGGATTTATCTCGTTTTCTCAATGAGGAAGGCTGACTTTCGGTAGATCTATCGGTATCTCGACTTTTTTTTTTTTTTATCGGAGTTCGTCGCGAATGAGGTCTGCTGGGATTTCCACAAACTTTCTGCTCACGATGAATATCATGAGAGCAATCGTAGCATTTCTTGGACATTTCGAGGTAACTGCGTTTTCGCACAGTTTTCCTTCTCTTGCCCGCTGTAAGACTTTCACTCTCTCCGTCAAAGAGATTTTCATATAATGGATATTCTCTAGAGAAAAAACTGTTCGATCCTTGCTTACCCAGTTGTGAGTCATTGAAAAATACAATCAAGCTTGTTGCATCGAGTTTGCCAATTGAAATTTGTTGGCTTTTAAAACCGTCGATTTTAAACAGATATTTACATCTAATTTTTTTGGCATTATTTTAATTGTCAATATTGATATTATACTTATTAATACGATTCATTATCGAAGACAAGACAGATACGGGCAGTTTTCACAATTTTTCGGATAGGTTTGAATTTCACATGAAAAATAAAGTCATGATTTCCAGACATTTCGTTCGCCTCGTTTATCCGGTCTCGAAAAAAGCGACCGGAAGTCGTAAATGAAAAGCAAAATTTGGAATCCGTGGCGCGGCATGTTATTCGTCAACGATTATAATGTAACATCAATTATTCCCTTGCCTGAACAGTCATACTTGTCACTTTAAGACTAGTCAATGTTTTCGAGCTGTTTCGCAATTGCTTTGTCATGCGCGAGGAATTTTTAGCTACTTTGCATTTGAATGAAATGTATTACAATAATGAACTGCAAGGACAATCCTTTTATACATACAATTTTCAGCCAATAAAGACTAATCAAATTGTACAGAATAATTGTTTCGTAAACATTTGATATTTCTTGCCTAATTTTCGCGAGCAGTTTTGTAGAAAGTTGTCGGACGTAGATTTTATGGGATTTCATTTGCAACTATATTTTCCACAATAAGCACGTGAAGGAACGGAAAAATCGTTGTTTCGAAAATCAATTTTGCCCAATAAAGTTTCACTTTAGCAATTTTGGGTACCCTTGTCTGCCCTTGTCTTCATATCTGATATGTGCACCAAAAAGAGTGATGATTGAGATGAAATATTTGTCTGGTAGCGGCAAGTAAAGAAATTTTGTTCATCAGGTTAATTGTTCGGAAAGTTCGTGCCGATTTTGCAGGAAAATGCAGCACATTTAAATTTTTGTGTGTAGGAGACTGTACAAAGGAGTACGACTCCCGCGTGAAGGGGGTTGTTAGGTAAAAATGGTTACCAACAGTTACATTCGTTACATTTCATCGACACCCTGAATGGGTTCAGAATGGAGCCACACGCGGCGCTGACTACATTTGGCAAGAGGGATGACATGAGATATTCTTTTTTTGACGGGGTATCAAGCTGCTCAAGCCCCTCAAGCCCCAAGTGCACCAAAAATAATACCGAAAAAAAACGTTCAAATAAATTATAAAATTTGATTTGCTCTTTTTGCCACTGCTCTACAGCTACTTTCAGCTGAGAATTTCAAGTACTTTGCGTTGCTATAAACATCTGAAAAAATCAATCATACAAAAGTTATAGAGCACATAAGTTATAGAGTTATGAACAAATTGTTTAGAAATAAAAAATATTTCGGATAACATTGAGAAAAATATTTTTCTTCAGAATTTAAATGAATTCATTAATTATTCTGAATACACGTGCATTTTTCAGAATATTTTCGGCTTTATGAAATTCCGTTCATTTGAACTTTGTTTTAACACTGTATAAAAGATGTCGTTCGTTCAGTGGATCGGAAATTTCTCATTAGTAATGAGAAACTTTTGAATTTAAAATTATTGAATAATTTACAATTTTAGAAGCACATTTTTCTGAATATGTTCTGATTTTCTTTTCAAACATTTTTTAATGATCTTTTGATATTGTTTTTATCTCAAATTGACTTCTTTGATATCTTGTACACGACTGATTTTATTCAGCTTTTTATAGCATCGCTAAGCACTTGAAATTATCAGTTTAACAATTTTATGCTGAGGCTCTCCGTTCTGTACATACTCAATTTAACACTTAATTAAGGTAGTACCTCCGCGACTGTCCAGTCAAAATGTTTTGGATTAGTACTATCCTTCAACACATTAGCTGTACTTTGACTGTGTTCTATATTTTTTTAACGTGACTGTACTTCTTTCACTACTATATCCCCTATCCCCTATACATATGTACACATACTATGAAATGCAATTCTCTATGGAACTGTGGCAATGTCGCGTTATTATTATTATTATTTATCCCATACCTATAATACCACTCAACTTATTTACAGTTCATATGCCCAGAAAATGCAAACAACTTGCTATTGTTATTGAAATAAATAAATAATTATGGGTGATCAAATGCGTCATAAAGGAAGATTAAAAAAAAAAGTACTCAATAAAAAAATTAAAATAAAAAATGCTTTACAAGAAAAAAGAAAAGGCAACGATTTGTCAACAAATACCAGTGAACCCAACCTATGCGAAGGCTTTCGTATTGTGGATTTAAAATGTTTAGGCAAAAAATTAAAATGTGCAAAATGTTTAGAAGTACTTTGCCTTGATAATATGTTATAAAATTTTTTTTTCATGTAAATAATTATCAATTATTGTTATTAAACAAATGTTGGGAATGGTTATCCTTAAAAATATTAAATTGATTTAAAAATTCGAGCTATTTCTATTTGCTCCGACATTTTACTTGTAACAACGTTGCCACATCGTTTCCATACCACTAGTCATCATATCCCCTCCACAGGAAATAACCGCTAAAACGAGTTATTTATTTTAATTTTTTATCGAAACTATGTGGCAAATAATTCCTACTTTTTTTTTATATTATCAAAATACAGTATTCTAAGTAATAATAGTTTTTCATAGAGATGGTATAAGTAATACATTGATAAATAAAATAAAATTGATCATTTTCGCACGGTCTCCCCATGCTACGTGTACAAATTATGTCATTTTTAATTGCAAATATCTCAGATCTGATATGGTAAATCATCTTCAAATTTTTACAGTATATGTATTATACATTTAATAGTTTATACTCTGAGTTTTAAGAAATTCTTGAAATGTTGATTTCATAACCGTACTATCTTTTGAATCGGTAAAATGTCATTAAATTTTCGATTAGGGGAACGGTTTCGGAAATATACGTGATTTAAATTTTTGTCTGACAGCTGGAGGCCCATTTTCCCGTATAATATCCGTGGCGGGTCTCTGACGTCAGGTCATACATTTTTTTTTAATTACTTGGTGTTGAGACGCTGCCGTCTCTCTAGATAAACACTCGAAGAGGTATAGAATTCCCGAACACAAGAGTTTAGCGCGAAAAAATACGCGAGAATCATTATTTTTTACCTGTATTTTTTTAATACACAGAAATGTTGAAAACATAATATAAAGTTTCTTCATTGATCGCTTCTATACACCTTTAGAAATATGTCTGAGTTTGTCCATGTAGAAAATGGAAGTTATACGTAGAAAAAAAATTATGTTTCTGTATGATCGTCGTAGTACGATGTACTCAATGCGTCATTGAGGGATTTCATGCATGGCTTATGACTCAATGAAACAACTGAATTTTGTACTCTCTTCATAGCCACAAACAAGTAGAGGATTAAATATTTTGTTTATTAATATTACGAGTATCATATTTGTTTGGACTACTTCACGATTATCGGTACTCTAAGGATGCAAAGGACTAAAAACTTTCACTAAAAGATAAATGCGTAATTTTTTGCAATTTAATACTGCATTTCTCAATCTAGCGAGCTGTGAAAGGATATGACGCGTTACCGTTAATTTGGTAGAAAAAAATGAAATCGAAAGTCACAATTTTCGTTAACAGATATTTGAGAAAGTGGCTTTTTGCGTTTCTATTTGAAAATGTATCGATCTTTAGCAAAGATCAAATGTAATGAAACTTTACATTTTGCCTACGCGACATTGTAGAATCGAAATTTGGCAAAAAAATGTGGAATCACTACTTATTTGAGGGATTTATTGATAGTTAATCCCGAGAATGTGCCCCCCGAGTGCAACCTAACTTGAAACGCCATAGAAAACGAGGTAAATTTCGCAACACTCCGTTAGGATGGCCGGTTGAAGGTAGAAGGTAGAAAACGGGCCATGAGCTAGCTTGCAATTTATACACCATTTATTTAAAAACCGACATAGCCAAAATCAATTTTATCTCGTTTATAAATAATTCCGGGATAATTATTGCTCAAAAGAAATTCCGTCAACAAATGACTTTAAAACTTATTGCAGTTTAAAATATTTGCTTTTTTTTTCAATTACGCTTTTTTTATAAATAATCTTAAAAAATATTTAACTGGAGAATCTTTTATGATAAATTGTTGCACATTATGAGAAAAATTAGCTCTTGAAATCTAGCTTTGCCAATACTTTCATCATGCGTACGTCACCGGTACTGACAAACCGCGACCAATGGAATTTTCACTGAAATTTTTAAGTCATTTTTAACGGTAACAGGGCCGTAGAAAACAACGCTGTACTCTGTGCATATTCTATTTTCTTATTTTAGTTTTTTAAACCCAAAGTTGGAACCATCTATGTAAAAAAATGCGAATCGTCGCAACAACAATGTTTCTTCTATAAGGTCGTTTGTATAGTAGTTTCAGATATAAAACCTTTATGAATTTTTTTCTCAATAACTAGACAATGGATTTATTAATAATTCCGAGGTTGGTTGTATGATATACTTTTCTATAACAGTATATATGCAATTTCAAGTCACAAGGTTAGAATATTCGGTTACCATCAAATTCGCATGAACCTTCGTAGATGATGATTCATGAAACTCTTGAATTATAGGATATTCTGGCGCGTTTTTAATAGGAAAAACGAAAATATTACGACGTACATGCAAGAGGTTACAATAATATATTATCGGTACGAATACGTCTTGGTAAATGACATACAGTGGCGTGCAAAAGTTCCGGGCCACCCAATTTTTTTGTGTTGATGGAATATTTAATTTTTCCACTCGTTAATGATAACAAATATTCCATAGCGCTACAATGTACACATCAGCATTAAAGAATTTTTTTTGCTTAACGTATGATCTGTTTACTACGTGGAACGACTTTCAACGGTGTGCAAAAGTATTGAGCCGCTACGTTGCTCTTGCTCCAAATACGGTTTGATTACTTACGTTTTCTTCCGTATCGTTTAAAAATATGCTTAACAAAGGCTATTAGTCTTGTTTCTGATACGATGGCGAAACATACGAATATTCAGGTCCGGGAACTCGCGGTAAAACTTTCTTCAGTAGGAAGAGGAAAAAGTATTGTTAATCGTATTCTGCCAAAATATAGATTGAAAAAGTCGTTGACTGATGACAATCGCAGTGGTAGACCACGAAAAACTACCGAACGTGTCGATAAAATTATCAAGAGAAGGTGTATCGTAGATCCACGGAAAACTGCAGGAGAGGTTTCTCGGGAACTGCGGTGCGAAAATCTTGCCTACGTTAGTCAGAGTACAGTTTCTCACCGTCTGAAAGATGTAGGACTGATTGGACGTATTGGTGTAAAAAACCGCTCATAAGTAAAAAAATTAGAAGGCGACGCTGAGCTTCGCGAAAAAATACGAGCATTGGACGGTATCGGATTGGCGAAAAGTGCTTTTTTCCGATGAATCAAAGTTTCAATTATTCGGAAGTGATGGTCGGAAGTACGTAAGACGCCCAATTCGTACTAGGTATAATGTCCGATATCAAATTCCTACTGTAAAACACGGTGGTGGGAATATTAAATGTTGGGGTGTATTTTCTGATGCCGGCGTTGGTCCGTTGACGGAAATCGATGGCAATATGGACACTAAGATTTATAAAGACATTTTGGAAGAACATATGCTTCCATTTGCCAATAAAAATATGCCACGCGGTTGGATCTTTCAACACGATAACGACCCTAAACATTCTTCGCGCTTAGTCAAGAATTTTTCTCGAAAGCCAAAAAGTGCGTCTCTTGGACTGGCCGTCGCAATCACCGGACTTGAATCCGATTGAACATTTGTGGCAAGACCTCGAACATCGTGTTGGAACGAAAAATCACTCCAACAAGACCGAGTTATGGAAGCATTTGTGCGATGAGTGGAAAAAATTGCCGCAAGAACGAATATCGCAGTTAATCGAGTCCATGCCTCGTCGGTGCGCTGCTGTTATCGCTGCGAAGGGCATGGCCACAAAGTACTAACTCGCACGAAGAACGTCGAATTATAATTTTTCATTTCTAAAATTTTTTATAATTTTTTTCATTAGCAATAATACGTGGCCCGATACTTTTGCTCACTCGAGAATTAAAAATGTTTGAACTATCAGTTGCTCGAGAACAGTATTATTATTTACAATATATGGTTATCAAATATAAGTCAATACAAGTTGTTGTTTGTTTATTTTTTCTCACAGCCATATTTCTATGCAATATGCACGAAAAATAATGTGGCCCAAAACTTTTGCACGCCACTGTACATACATATTGAAGATTATGATGATTGACAAATTTGATGTTATCAAAAATGATATACGTATTAGACATAAACTATTGCCACTGCTAAAAACGTAGGTAGGAAGTATGTAGTGTGTATGTCTCTGTCTTCTTGATATACGTAATGCGCATAATTCAAGGCTTGGGTTGTCGCCTTATTTTTATTCCTTCTTCTCTTGATGAAAAACCTGTTTTCTTCTGGTGACGAATAATTTGGGTATTCCCTGATGTTATCGCTTTTTTCCTGTATGTATCGATAGATGTTTAAGGATAAATACTAATATACTTGAAAAGAAAAACAACACTGGAACATGCATATACGAATTTTAGCAATCATTTTACAAAGTTACTTTTACGAAGCTTTTACAAGTGTTAGGATTTTGGTGGCTTTTATCCTTATTATTATTTTTTAAATGTGTCATGCACACCTTTAGTAGCGATATATCAGTTGTATATTTTCACAACGATACACAACAAATTGCTGGTAAATTATTACCGAAGGCATTGTTTGAAATCAGATGAACAGTGGCATTCGTGAAAAAGGATTTTAAATAATCTTCGGTTACTACAAGTAGACTCGAACGAAAAATGAACGAAAGAATTGTGTATTCTGTAAAAAAAATGTTCTTAAATGGCCTAGATATATCCGTAATCCAACCGACTTAAGAACAATGAGAGTCCCGAAAAAATCGATTTCAAACGGCTTGACACATTATTAAACGTTTAAAATTCACGTGACTCGATCGATTTTTATACCTCTCTATTAATTTTTGATCCCCAATATCTTATATGTGTACAAGAGGCAAAGCTCCAGTTGTCGGTATCGTCTTCTCAGGGTCAACGATCTCAAAAGCTATTCAGAGTTCATTCGTGTGCGCTCGTGACGTAAAAAAACAATTGTGAGAAATATACCGCACTTGAGGAAAATGGTTGAAAGATTTCTTCCAGTCTGATATTAAAAGAGCTTGCTCAATATTCGATGTAGTACATTTTTTCTCTGTCAAATTTGATAAAAATTTGGATTTAAAAAATCTCAAAGTCTGTTATAAGGTCTGCAAGTCGGGTATTATCAGAGATCTGGTGTAACAACCCGAGATCGCTAGAAAACCACGTGGTCAGACTTTAAAGTCTGTTATTATGCGGCTGATATGGCTTCGTGGCAATTAATACCATTGTTATGATTCCCCTCCAGGTGGATAATGCGCGTGTGTATGCTTTTCCGTTTCAAGTTGTTCAGTTGAATCCGAGATAGCTCGGATATACCAAGGTCTGTGCCGGGCTCTTTATTACGCGCTTTCCTCAGTAGCGAACGGTACCACGCTCTCAGTAAACATGTACGATATGAGGAAAGGAATGCACATGCTGAGGATGAGTGTTACGTGTCACAATTGAAAAAACGTGTTTGCTATTTTTTTGCTGAAAAAAAGTATATGTTCGTGAAACGATCGATCGATGACGACTGCTCCATTAAAGTTCGAATATTCTTTTGTGTGAAAGAAAATTTAAAAATACGGAGAATACTGTTTTGAAACCAGTTGATATGAAACTTTTGTAGGATGTGGTTTTATTTCTTTCGGTCAACAGAGAGATGATATTGTTTTATGTTGCGTGTCGTTTAAAATTGAGCGGCGCTCTGGGAATCATTTCCGCGTGGAAGGTACATGTCTCTGTTAATGCGAAAACGATATTTTTTTCTTCCACTTCGTACACGAAGACGAGATTCCTTGGATTCAGGAAAAAATACTTTTTATTGCAATTAGAGGGGAATCATCTTATTGCACAAAGTTTCATACATTTCGGGCGTGGAATTGATGAAAGCTGAACAATGTTTTACCAAGTGACCCATCAATTGAGATTATCGAGGGTCCGTTAATCGCTGGAGCATATAGAACTGGGTGCTAGGCACTGTTGAAGAACTTTGTCAATGTCATAAATCACATGGGGCAATGCAATAGACGCTGAAAGGTCAAAAGCGATAATCAATCAGCAATCGCCATTTCATCGTGAAAAATTCAACGATTTAACAATAAGAAATGAAATGAACTGAATTCCTAAAAAAAATGGTACCGAGATACCAATAAGAGAAACATGTGGGAATTATGACAACGATAAAGGATCGGGAGTCCTCGAGTGAGATTAATAAAAAATAAACACTGAACATCGGTAATTCTTGGATAAGCGGAAAATTTCTTCGTCTTTTCTCGCAAAACGATAAGTTGCAAGATATAAGACATAAGACATATTTGCACTCAAGGAAGATTGTCATCGTTTTTTCAAGTTGATCTTTTTACGATGTCCAATGAGAACGTGGAAATTAGAGTTAGTGAAATGGTGGAAAATGATCGTAAAAGATTTTTTTACGATGATTCAGGAGTAAATGGCAAAGCGAGTACAAGCTCGGAGAGTAATTCTGGTGAGGAAATTTTGATCAGAACGATCCACCATCGTAACAACAAGTCAACTCAGATCGATCTTCCAACAACGAATTGGCGTTATGGACAAACAATACAGAATGCTCGACCAACGAGGCCGATTTCAACGTGTCATTTGTCAAAATCAAGTCAATTTAACGGATCAAACGTATCGATTTATGCACCGACGAAAAAGATGCTTTACTCAAGTCGTAGCGAAGTTATACTTTCACCCAGGAACCGTCAGCCAAACAGATTTGTCGCTCTGGATATTTTAAAATCTATGCCAGGCGCTCATTACGCTCCTTATTCAACGAGTAATTTTTCTTCGAATGTTGGGAATTGCAATTGTTGCTGCAACTGCAACGCAATGAGTCACAGTAATAAATTACCATCAAAACATCAACAAGCGGGAGAATCGGATGGTCCTCAAGATCTTTCATGGCGACGGCTTCACATGAGCCGTGCTAAACTCAAAGCGACGGCAACCACGTCCGAACTGCTCAGCGGTTTCGCCATGGTAAGGATAACTTTTGTTCCCATTCTCCGTCATGTGCACGCGTCATGTGTCAGTAAAACGAGATAGCTGAAATGTTTTGATAAATCGATATCACAAAAAATTATAAAGAGCGTCAGTTACACCTGTCTGTACAGGAAAATTTATTCGCAGTTTTTATACTGGCTTAAATTATGTACAAATATTTCAAAAATGATGAAAGAGAAGTGTATAACTTGTAATAAGAATTTCTAGAGAGAATTTTTCGAGATGCCGTAACGGGTTGCGCTCGACCCGTTTTCCACGGCGAAGCCATATTTTCGAAGTTGGAAAAAAGCTTTTCTCTGCCAATTTTTCGCCGATTGACTTTTAATTAAAAATGTGGGCGTATTCTGAAATAACAAATTCTCTTGTAGTACCCAAATTGATTGGAAAATATTGATTTCTGCTAATTTGGCACTCTTTTGAAAAAAAAACTGTGGCCCTACGGGGGTTTCGTCGATACATACTCGCCAAAAGAAACTCGTTCCTCACTCACATTTCATAAAGTTGTAAATGGAATCTTTTCAAGATTCAATAAATTGCGCTACGATTTTAGAAAAAATGTCAGATGCGCGGTATGCTTTTATTCCACAAATCGGACTTATTGTTAGTTAGGATTTGATAAGCTTAGTCGTTCCGCCCATGCCACATTTGTGAATTTTCAAGTCATTGTAACGTTTTTCATTTAACACGTTTGAAGCTCGATTTTTTCGAAGCTGTAGCGTATCTCGGACCAAAGCTCAGAATAAAGATCACGCTCAATAATACTACATGGACCTTTTCATAAGACTGTTTTATGTAACGCGCTAAGTTAATGTTGAGGTAATACTCACATAGGAGCCATGTCAAGATAATAAGCTGATTTGTTAATATATTATTAATCGCTACAAAATACGTATAACATTATTTTTGGAGAAAAATCTGACGTGCTATGTTTTTTGTAATTAATCAATAAGAATTGGACATTCAATATGTAGTGATCACGAAAGCTCGTGTGGATATCACTTTTCATGTAATTATGCTAAAGATAAACAAAACTGCAACTTATATTAATCAACCCTAATAGATTACCTCAAAAATGTAAAAAACGAATTTTAACGTATACTTAGTTTTGCAAATATCGTTATCTAAATGACCGAGAATTCTCGAACATACCACTCAGTCATTATTGAAAACAAATGCCACGTCTGACCAGTGGAAGTATGCCAACAATTAGAGGAATACCGCGCAAAATGTCACATTCAAGTATTCTTGCTGATATATATTTTCGTAAGTTTGAAGGTTTTTTCTATTTTACAATTTTTTTCTTTGCAAATCGTCCGTTATGTCAAAATTGCGTCCTTCCATCACGCATTGTGTGTATGTATCAACAAAACTCAACTAAACACTAGCATCAACTGTTGAATGTTAATAATTTAGTATTAACGTTCATAGTGGTACTTTCGATGGAAACTCCCAAATTTTTAATCTCGTCCTAAATCTTGTTTAGATACGCATCCATTCACAATTCCTTCTTTATTATTTTAGGATTTTCATACATCGTGTAAGTTAATAATGACAAAATTATGAAACAATTTTTGTTTCAGTAGATGCAACCCCTTAATAAGTAAAGCCTTAATAAGTTTTAATTACAAAGTCCTTTCGAAATTTTGAACGAATCGCCGAAATATTAGAGGAATGAAACGTTCAAGGTGGCTTTCATATGCGATTCGGATTAGATTACATTCGTACCGTGTTACGTGTCATCTTATCACTCCGCGTAATAATTCACCGAGTGCGTATCAATGATCAGCAAAAATATAAAATATTTCTTGCGTTATATAATCGATGAAGCTTTCTCGTGTTTTACTCTAATTTTATTCGTACTAAAGTCATGCGGTTCAACAAATTTCGGGGAAATATTGTAAATGTTGTTTGTTGTGTATATCGTGATGTACACGGAAAATGCATAAAAAATGATGAGTTTTTTGCAAGTGCTTCTTTGGTCTTGTCATTTATTTCGTACTTGGTTGTTTTATAGAATTTTCTGGGCAAAAATAATTGAACACTTTTCGCTAAATTATAATGGTTGCACTGCATGAAATCCACCTTAGACTTTTTTTTCACCCGTAATGTGGGTCCACTAAATTAGAGAAAATCGGATATGTCCCGGCATCTACGCGAAGCTTGGAACATCAACGATGTTCCCTACGTATAGGTATTATTTGAATCGGCCCTTCATCGTTATTCCGGCAGATCGCACAAATCGAAGCGTGAAAAATTGTGCGGTGGATATTATAGTTTTTCCCATTTTCTTCGTCAAACATTGATTATGAAAGTTAGATTTATGAAAAATCATCATATTGTTATTTTATTGAGCTTGATGGAAAATGGAAAAAGCACTCAAAATAATTATCTCCATCTGAAAGCATGTCATTTCATGTTCGAAAAATCGTTTTTTTCACGTTTGAATAGAGTTTCGCAACATTTTTTGTAATAGTAGTCATTTTTAAATAGTTTTTTTGCCACTTCATTTTTGCATATGTAAAATTGAACTTTTAAAAAATAAACAACATGGCCTTATGAAAGAGGGTTCGAAATTAATGGCAGTATTTTTTTTGTACTGTACCCTAATTTTATGCGGAGCACAGGTGCTTACGTCATTTCTCGGAGGTAACCATTGAGGTTTAAGGATTTTTCGGGCGTAGGATCCCATCAAAATGGAAATAGAACGCGCATATCTTGCGCTTCGAGATATTGTGAAAACCTAGAAAAATGAATCATAAAAACACTGGTGTAAAATAATACCAGTATCGAAAAGTTATTTACGTTAATTGATCAAAAAACAAATTGGTACAACGTTTGAACTGATTTCCTTTTCATCCATACTAACGTTACAAATGCAAAAGTAACGTCGGATTGTTAAATCACGTATCTCGGTTAAATCACTAAGCGGAGTTCGATGAAATTCGGCAAGGTGATAGATTGCATGTCAGGGGAGGATGTAGGCTATTTTATCAAAATTCTTTTTTCATGGCTATTTTTTCGGTTCGATTTCTTTAAATTAATATGCACTTGTAATAAGTTATTATTTTGTTTTTTGCCATTGGGTTGGCCACTTTTTCATGACAACTCAATCTTTTCTTCTAGGCCAGATAGGATTTTGATTTTTAAGTATGTTTTCTTGCCGTAATTTTTTTTCTTAACTTATAATTGTTTTAAAATTACTATTTTTGAAACGTTTTATAGACAGTACACATGAAGGTGTTTGGGCAACGAATAATAAGTTTCTTTTGAATAATGTGTAATCTTCGGAGACAGAATTATTAATAATGTGTAATTTTCAATAAATGTCTGTAAAATATTTCGAAACTGTGGAAAAAAATAACAGTGCGTTGTAAAATATTCGATAAATCCCATACGCAATCGAATAAAGGAATTTATTTATTTGATATGAAAAGAAAAGTTTTCTACATTCGTGAATTGTTTTTGTCTGAAGAATTTGTTAGTAGAATTTGGATATTGTTACTATCTAAAATCAGTGTGCTTGATATCTTCTATATCACTGAGTTTTTATAAGATAATTTGAGATCATCATTGAGTACTTGAAATTCGCATTCTACTTCGGTTTTATTCAGATTGAGCCTGAAGAACATCTTTAACTGGGGTTTGATATCTATCAAGCGGGGAAAGCTTCTTCACAGGCCCGATAATGAGTCGTTCTTCATTAATTTTTTAATAACGATAAAATATCGTATCGCTTGAGGCGATCCTGTCCTCACCGTATTACAACTTTCAAGTGTCAAGTTCTTTTTGAAAAAAATAAAACGGCGCGGTTGGCGTCATCATCTCGAAACTGCATTTCAAAAACTGTTCGTGCTGTAGCTTAAAAAGTCATTGATCGATCTGGCTGAAACTTTGAGAGGCTTCTCACTAGAACATTTTTAGCAGGCTATACCTGAAATTTCGAGATTATCGTGCAAACAAATGACTTTTTTATTTTGAAAATTTTATTTAAAAATCTATTCAGTTTTTAATTTTATATTTATTCATATTATTATAAGTATATTGTTCCAGTAACCTTATAGTGAGAAGCCGGTTAGGTCAATAACTTTTACAGCTATAAAATAAGCAGTTTGCAAGTACTTGGCAAGCCCCCATCGGGCAACAATTTCAATTATATGGAATATACACGAATCAAGCACATTATTTATATTGAAATAATAACAATATCGAAATGTTGTCAGTATATTGTTTAAATAACGAGTATTTTGGGGTAGAAGATAGTAAAAAGTTACATTTGCAATCAATATTTCGAATTCTGTAATCTTAACGCAAGAAAATCTCGCAGCGCAAAACAATAATTAACTCATTAATTTGACATTCGTCAATCCTATTATAATTTTCTTCATTCAAAGATGTTTGTAATATAAATTCTTTTTTATCATAAATTTGGATGTTTTTTTACCGTACCAAAAGCAATTGGCAACGAATAAAAGCATGATAATCGGGAGTCTAGAAATTAATTTTCCTTTAATCCTTTGCTGTAAATCATTACATACCCAATGTGAGAAAATTAAAAGATTGAAAAAATAAAATAAAAACTTGTCAGCTGAACACACGTGACTCCGTCGAGTTAACACGTGATTTGAAGTGTGAAACAATTGTTATGCAGCTGGTGCTTGTTACGAGCATCAGCAGAGAACACATCGGTTATGAATAAATGGAACATGTCTCGCGACAATTGCAAAATTATGTGCTAACTTCACGCGTGTAAATATTTCGTACCATCAGCAATGTTCATTGAAAAAACCAATCGTATTGAAAGAAATTGGAGGAAGTTATACAAATGGCCAGAATGTTATTGTTGTATTATTATACTGTAAAATAATCATATAATTTATGTCCAAGAAAAAAAAACAACAACAATGTAAACGAGAAGCGAGAAATATATTTAGTAAGGTTTGTAATTTATGTAACAGTCATATTTCCATTACAAGACTCTGGAAATATTTGGATAGCTTACGCACAATTGTGGCAAGGAGTAGCTCGGCTTCTGAATAGTTAGAAATTTTCACAGTTTTAGAGAATAGTATATTACACAACAAGGGCAGAAAGTTTGAGATTCCTGCACTGCGCATCATGATGCCCGAGGCGAAGCCGAGGGCCATCATGTTGCGCAGTTCAGGGCTCTCAAACTTCTGCCCGTGTTGTGTATACTATTTTTCTTCATACCCGGTCGAAAGTACGATTCAGTACAATAGATTAATGATTAACGGCAGATTAATGATTTGATGGCTGCCCCGACATTTGCGGCACGAGCGCAGCGAGTGCCGGCTGGTCGGGGGCAGGCATCAAATCATCAGCTTTGGGATCAGCTTTGATATTAAAGAAAACACGGTTAGAGCGAGACAAGTCACCGATGACAGATTCGGCAGCCGTACATACAGCTGTGCGTGAAAACAGTTTTTCCTCCCACCGTCACTCTGTTGCAAGATCTCGGTCTTTCTGCATCGAAATCGATGCGGGATGTACGTCCTTTCGATCGAAGTATAAAGAAAAATCAAATATAATCATGATTGAGAAAAAAAAATTAATTTAAACTTGTATCATTTTTTTAAATCGATTAATTTTTTTCTTTTATCGGGATCACATGCATAATGAAAATTGTTGACTGTATTCTTATGGAATACGCTCTCGATTCCAAGAAAAAAAAACAGCTTTGACATATTGAACAAAAAAACACGGTTAGAGACAAATGATCGGCGGCAGTGCAGGAAAAAAGTTTTTGCGCCCACTGTCAGAGGGCAAGCGTGCCTTTTTTACCAATGCAGGAATCTTGAACTTTCTGCCTCGAAATCGGGGCCGAAAGTACGTACTTTCGACCGAGGTATGAAGAAAAATACATTTCGCGTTTGATAGTTATATCTCTCGCACTCTCGTCGAATTCCGGGGTGTCGTACTTCGCCTTGAATATAACGAGTTTCAGAATTGAATATGTTCGCGGAGCTTTTAATAGATGTTGTGGCTGTACAATTGTAACGAGAATTACGTAAATGATTAATTTCAAGTACTTGGCGAAACTACGAAAATATGAAAGCACCCAATCACACGACGGATATCAAGAACATTAATACATCAAATAACGACAATGTAAAATATAAAATGTAAAAGTATTCAAACGTATTAAGATAATTGTGCTTGCGTTAAAAAGTGATTGAAGAACGTTAAGAAAATGTCTTCACATTGTATATAAAACGCTGCTTATTTTCCAAAAATACACATATACGTTTCGGAGTAGTCTCGTTATTTTGATATACGTGTAAGAAAATATTTCTGGTAACGACTGTGGTCATTGAATTTCAGGTGGCTATGGTAGAACTTCAGATAAACGAACCTACAGCAGTGCCCGAATGGTTGTTCGTTACGTTTGCCGTATGCACAACCGTGCTCGTCTCGGTGCACATATTCGCTCTTATGATAAGCACGTATCTCTTGCCAAACGTCGAAGCGATAAGTAAGCTTCAAATCTCGAGCCTCGTCACGGAATCACCTCATGAAAGAATGAGAGGATTTATCGAGCTGGCATGGGCATTTTCCACAGTCCTTGGGCTCTTTCTTTTCCTGGTCGAGGTGGCGATACTCTGTTGGGTTAAATTCTGGGATTATTCGTTCATGGCAGCAACAGCTAGCACCGTTATCGTCATACCTGTTCTTATCGTATTCGTA
Source organism: Heteropelma amictum (assembly GCA_959613375.1). Classification (NCBI taxonomy): domain Eukaryota; kingdom Metazoa; phylum Arthropoda; class Insecta; order Hymenoptera; family Ichneumonidae; genus Heteropelma; species Heteropelma amictum. The sequence goes on along the minus strand of OY390728.1, from coordinate 4,511,655 downwards.
GCGTTTGCTGTACACTTTTATCATTCATTGGTCGTCTATAAATGCGAAGCTTCCGTCGAAGATATGGAAGAATTGGAGAGCATAAAAAGGAAATTGGATAACGCTCATACCGCGCAGACTACTGTATAACGAAAAAAAAATCATTTCTTTTTTTCGGATTTTGTTTATACATATTGTCTATTGCACTTTATCTTAAACTGGTGCGAACCACTCAGGTAATAAGCCTCGTATCTAATACCGACGTTTTTTCCCCTTTTATCGTTTATTTCTTTTACTACTTTTCAGTAAACAAAAATTGCAAATTCATATTTTCGGCCTAGAGTTTTATTCGTTAAATGTACATTGCTTTTTCAAATGAAATAACGTATGAGGTATTTCGTTATTTTTTTAAGATGATTTATCAATCAATTTCCTTTCTATTTTCGTTTCAATACACGTTTAGTGTAATTGTCTTCAAATTTAAGTGGAACCACTATAAGTTTGTTCAAAATTCAACCAACCTTGAGTCTGAGTTAAGAACTTTGACCTCCAAACCATAACTGTTGAAATTATTTTTGAAAAATCTCCGTGCACTTGACGACGAGCGAAGAAAAAATGTTAAATCGCAACGTGTCATTGATGAGCAAAAATGTCAACAATTTTTCCCTATCGCTTCCGCACCAGTGAATCCGATTTTGATAGACGCTATTAAAATTCGAATTTTATTCGAACAATGCTCGCGTTTTGTATAACATGATGATTTTTGTAGAAGCCATTAATATGTTGAGAGAAAAAAGAAACAACGAAACGAAATAAGACTCACAAAGCTGACTTGTCTTTTTCTTCTTCTCAGAACGTGTAACGTAGCGAACTGGCGTTACGGGCGTTTATTTTTATATATAAAAAATGTACATGGCTGTACACATGCAAGTCGAGAGTTGCAGCAGTACAAGCAGAGTGCTCTTAGAATAATCATGTTGAATTTTTTATAGTAATAATTACATTCTATTTAAGATTTACCTTTGCGATATTTGTTTTCTTCTTTAAACCTGTGTTTTTTCGTTTCTTCTATTCTAAGTTTTCGTCTTTTTATATTTGTTCTCTTCCTATTCTAAATGTATGACTCTTCGAGTTTAACTCCCACGTTCTATTCTACCCTGCTCACGGCACAATCGAGTAAACGGATCTTTCTTTTTTTTTTCAGGATATTCTTACGATCATTGTCATTTCGCCAATGATACTTAATTCTCGCTCATTTATTAAACACAGATAAATATGTTGAGCCGTTCATCATTAGATATGACCCGTCGTAAACTGTCCACTCAAACGTTAATGGAGACCTTAATTGTTTTACTTCGATCAATGATGTCTACAGTATTATGATTGTTGTTTCTCCTTGTAAAAAAGAACTAGAATTATCGAGGATAAGTCGAAAGAAAAGCGGATGGAAGTGATCGTTACTTTTTATAATGGAATAAACTGAAAAGGAATAAAATGTTTTTGTTTTTTTTTTAATTCTTATTGCACCAACACCTTTGAAAGTTCTTATTCTTCATGCTCAATTTCGAGCTTTTCCCCCTGAAACGAAACGAAGCCTTATTCATTTCCGCCTTCTTCGAAAAGTCGAAAACGGAATTACATTTCGCTCTATTCTCATATTATATAAATAATAATATACATTTATATAGTTCACACTTTACAATTCATGTACAAGAAAGAAGAGAGAAACGCGAAGGTGGCAAACGAATGCAGAATATCATAAGACCACTTTATATAAACCAAAATAATGATATTTCCGCTCGTTTCGAAATTCGAAAGAGAACTAAAGGAACATGATTTATCTTAGTGCTACCGATGTACATTCGAGAAGGGCGATCGTGTCGAGCCAAAAATCAACGTATTCCAAGACGATAAACCGCATGATTGGAAAAAATAATATTAAGAAAATATATTTGTGACGTGAGATCAATTTAGCGTCTGTCAATCCGTTTACAAATAACCTAGAAATTTAGATGCAGAAGAAGTTGATGATTAGTCTTGCACAATCACGAGTCGACACCGGAAGATATTGAGATATTGAATTTCCCTTTTATAACATAATTTTTTAAATCCTTTTTCTACGGCATAAATGTAGTAGCAGATCCATCTAAATTATTAAGAAAGAAACGGTTCATGAAAAATAACAAATTGAATCTCAAAATAAAAAAGTCGAGGGACACCAAGTGCGTGGAAAGAGTGGGGACACTGGATTAGGTTTCGAATCACAGGTGGTTCAGACGGTCCTGAATGATTTGAAGATGGGATGGGAAGAATTTTATTATTGATAGAGATGCTTGGAAAATGATCGCGTTGTACACGTTAGAGGATCTACAAAAGTATCACTAATTAGTCTCGATTTGCTAGCTCCGTTTATAATTACGCACTCCAACATGGATTTGTTCAGTTATTAAAATGAACCGTAAGGTATTATGTGTTTATTTTCTTAACTTTGCAGCCATGGCCGAAAGTTATGGGAATACATATTAAAGTTAATTGTATCTCAGTCACCCTTATTTTTTCCCGTCAGTTTATATCAAGAACGGGTGAAGAAATTGGGTATTTTAAAGTGCCATTTCCGCGTGTCGTTTATCATAATCCTCGTAAATAAATTTGCATTCTTCGATTACCCTCAGTCTTATAATCAAACGAAAAATATACGCTTTATTCTTTTTATTCACATTATGTTATTTTTCTGTGCCTGCACCATCTGGGACATTAAGAAATCAAATTGGGGCTGGTCCTGCAATGAATTCATAAACATTACGTATATTATTTCAATGTTTGATGAAATTCTCTGCGAAAGTTTCGGTACGTCTTCTGGCTCTTAAATTCATGAGTATAATAATCATTAGCGCACGTTTTTTTTTCTCGATAGTGCGACATTTTTCAATAGAGATTACCAACAGCGAACCCCAGCTGCAAAACCCGCGCTCACATATTTATAATAAAATTAATAAAATTGCAATAAAAAAATTACGTAGTAAATATAGTTATTTACATATTGTTGTTTTTTCTTCCCGTTTAACGCAAACGTTCGAACAGAAATTCCGAACCTACACGCGCATCATCTCAATATTTTCCTTTTTTCCCGTCACCGGATTCGATTTACGAACAACAGTCGGACGTCAGTGGACTTGTTACATTTTCTAATTACCTATATTGTTCTCGACTATAAATTCGAAAGACAGGGAGAGGAAGAACGAGAGAGAGAGAGAGAGAGAGAGAGAGAGAGAGAGAGAGAAGGAGATATTGAACCATGCCATATTGATCATCTGAATTACGCATCAGAATTATGGTTAAAAAGACCGGCTTATTCAAGCAGAATATTGATTCTAAAATAATCAAGAAAGAATGGTGGTATAAACGAGTTAACAAACGAGTTAATAAAAAAGAGGAATCTCTTTTTCGCATCAACCCTTTGCGGCTCCGCGGCATTCGACCATGCCACCTGTTTCTAAACACGTTTTTGCCATTTCAAAGTGGTTTCTATTCGATTGTACCGGGTTCGTTTGTAGTTTCGCGATCTTAACATGTTACAGGATTAAACTTTATATTCAAATTATTTTTAGATTTTGTTTATTCGTTTATAAAAATGACCAAATTTGAAAAAGCTCTTTTTTTTTAGACAAAAAAAAATCATTATTTCAGAAAGTTTAAAGAGTATTCTTATGATTTTTGGTACAAGACGATTTTTCGTATATGACGAAAAAAATGGCAGATCCCATTCAGAAAATCGTCGATTTTCTCCGAAAACTGGTATTGAGGAGTTTTCCGACAACCGAATCATGATCAGCGACCCACGAAACCATACCGTAACCGTATAACTTTCCAAAAAGTTGTTTTCCTAAAAATGTATGCCGCAAAGGGTTAAAACGGCATTGAATCAATCGAGCGAATTTTTTCGTTCGTTCATATTTAAAACTAGTGTTTTCATTTGACTGTAGCCCCTCCAAACTTCTCTCACGGCTAAAAGTTAAAGAAAATCAACATAATCATATGTGGTGTGCATTTGAAGAATATCAGAAATCGAAGTATATTAGATATACTTCGATTGCTCCTATTATTTGCTTTCTTTTACAAAAAGCCACTGATTTACACCAAATTTTGGGTGTAAATCGAAAAATTGATATAAAAATATGTCATGATAACAAAAAAAAATTCCTTTGAAAAATGGACATTGTTTTCAACGAAACCGAATTGAATTTTATGCTTTTATTATTTGCATTTCCAATTGTTTTAATATTATTAATTGCAAGTCTTAAATAAAACTACAACGAAATTACATAGAAAACTATGTTATCTATTTCGAAATGAATATTAAAAATGCAAACTTTATAAATAACGTCAGATACATGGTTTTTTCAAGAATCTCCACTTCACAAAACGATAGAGAGCGATGACTAAAAGACCGGCGAATGTATAGCATAATGGAGTGACGAGGGAAAGAGAGAGAGAGCAAGTATAGCTAGTAACAAAAAAAAGTAATGAATTACTTACATGTATTGACGGAAAATTAGGAAACTAAGTTGTGAGACGATTATTGCAAATGTAATTACGGTTTTCTTGGTACGATTGTTTTCACGGGGCTTATTCACGAGTGAAGGCAGCTGTCAAACTTCCATGTGTTTCGATGGCGGATGAGATATGAAAGGTTCACTCCACATTCGTCGCAAATCGCCCTACAAACGGATAAATAATGAATTTTATATGTATTCCACGATTTTTTTTCCTATCAACGAAACCATTACCGTTAACAATTTGGCAAGTATAAAACTCGACGTACATTCGCTAAAATAAAAATGAAGAAAGTTATATGCAATTTTGAACACGGCGAGAAAATCCGTAAATATTTCGAGAATCGCGATTTCTTCCCACGATAATCATTTGAATGAAGATTTATGTCCCAAGTTACGGCTACGATTGTACTTTTGCCCAAATACATTTACTTCTTTGAAATATACATAATTTATGTAATTACCTTCAGATATGCCATTGTGAGTAAGGGTAACAGTGTGAAGGGCACGAGATAAAGTAAGGCAGGCTGCGCGGCTTTGAAGACCTCAGAGCTTACGGTGGCAGTGAGTAAACCAAGAAAATAACCAATGAGAGAGCAATGAAAATAGCTTATGCGACTCAAATGCCTTGGCGGTGGTACACCAGCCTCGCAACCACCGATGACCAATTGACTTTTTTTATATGCATCATAACGCAACACGAAGCACAACAGGAGACCGGGCATAACGACATCACCGAGACCCAGCATCGAGAAATGTCCAGCTTGATGCATCGATGGAAATACGAGTTTACCAGGCAATGAAAGCTTCGGTGCCTCGCGAGCTACACCACCGAGATGTAATCTCCGTGCTACGAGACCTACGGGATTATCGGCCGGACGTGTAGCGACCTAACGACAATTTCAAAAGATTATTGATATATTCGTCAAACGTAAAAGTCATCAAACATTGATATGTTCATTCAACTACTAACTGTAATAACCATGCCAAAATAGTTTCCAGGAAAATTACTGACTCAATATTTTTCAGCGAATTCGAGAATTTCAATCTTTCGACGGTTATTACATTTTTTCAGAAGCGATCGCGGTTTATTGTGACGTGCCCCAGAACAGAAAGTAGACCCTAAAATCGTAGATTCGTAGTCGAAAAGCACATGCTTGCTTTTCGACCCATCAACATGTGTTATTTTTATTAAATATTCAAATTGGGCCAATGAGACGCGTCCGATGAGTATGCGTACGTTGCTGGACGATGGGTGGTTTTAGTGACGGAGGTGCCGGTTCAAAGGTCCAACGTGGTAGTGCATTTCGTCGTCCGTACTCTTAGTTTCTTCCAAATCGTTCATCGTAAAATAGAAATGAATAGATTTTTTAATCATTCTCTTGAAAGTTGAGGGTAATAATTGTGATCGCATCCAGCGATTGGAAGCAGCGGCTGTCAGATGAGCGGTTTAACTGACCGTATGGGTGTGTTAAACTGCACTCTGCCATAACCGCATAGTTCCCCGTATTTTAAGAATATTTCGATGGCTTATGTGTCATAAAAGACGACTGTCACGTTCTATAGACAGTGAGTTAACTTGTAAGAGGTGCATAAAAAACTAAAATTAGACCAAGTCGCCTTACGAAGAAAATGTATATTTTGTTTATGGAAGTGGGCGTAGGTGAAAGATGATGGAACAAGCGAGGATCCTTTTTTTTTTTAAAAAAACCCGGAAGATAGTAGAACGACTCGTACGCAACGGAAAAATTGTAATTAATAATATCTATAATTTGTAAAACTTGTAATTAACGTAATTAAACTTTTGCATCGAATTTTTTCAAGTTTCGTTATAGCCCGATTCCATCGGAAATTTCATTGTGTGCAAATTTCTTCGTATCATTACTGGAACAATAACTGAAAAAAATAACAATTCGTCAGTAAATGAATTCGGTTCTCAATTTTACGTTGATGATACGCGAAATATCTGTTGAGCGCGCTTGAAATGCTAAAAAAGGTAAGAGGTAACTATTCAAATGTGTATCTGGATGATAGAACACAATAATGTCCGTCAGAAATCCAAATTATTGCTTGAATTATGGTTGTCATTGAGAATTTCTACACCGCTCAAAATAGCTCAATAAATTGCGAACGCATTTTGTGTTTTCAATCATTTTTATTTAAATGAAAATAAAAAAATATATTTACACGATTAAACTGACACATGCATTATTGAAGTTTTATGAATTTTCACAAAAGCGAGGCATCGATCTTCAAATATTCGATTTTTTCATACAAGGTATTCATGATAAATCATTCCCTTGTAACGCTTTTGTAAATTTCTCAATAAAAACACTGGCTTTAAAAAGGGTCAAACGCATAGTATTGATCATGAATTAATTCGCATTCAAATAGCAATTATTACCAAAAGAAAATCATATGGAAGAATACGCTAATTTCTACCGCAATGAGATGTAATGCATTCCCAATACTATACGTAAGATCCTTTTCGAAGCAGATAAAAAATAAATGTTCTCCATTAATAATTTGTATTACCATTACAAGGAATGTATTATGGTGTCAAATATGAAAAGTGGAATATTGTGCAATCATGTGTACTACGTATTGTGTTCCCTCGTTCTTGCCTGACAGTGTTTTTATGAAATGCGATCGGTATTATAGCTATACACCAAAATTTTCCAAGTCCCAGTCTGAAAATTCGTCAATAATTAATTAAAATTATCAAAATTATCAAAACCCGCTTGAAATTAATTGACCTTTGCTCATCGATTTAAAAAACATTAATCGTCACGAATTTTGAATACAGAATATAGACTTTCAAGAAAATCATTTTGCTCCATTCGATGAAATATCTGAAACTTTTTCACAACGGCCCGTTATCTTTTTGTATATTCAATCAAAAACTTATTTTTTTTTGTTTTACGATGAACAAAATTAAAGAAACAAATTACGGACGCAGGAGTACGCTACCATGTTCGAGTCTTCACGCCGATGGTACTTGCTCCATCGCGTTTTTACCACGAGCGAACGGACAAGATGACACCCGTGGTAGGAATCCGGCCCCTTTAGGCACCCCTAAACGCGTGCGACCGTCACTGACTTACGTCAACTCATCGATCGCGTCCGATTGTCCCAACTTTAATAATGAATAATAATTAAGGGAGTCGATGGACCGTAATGTAAGCGTACACCTTTCAACTCTGAATTTCTACGATGAATCTACGATATGAAGTACTGTATTCAGTTCCGGGACACATTCGATAATAAACTGGGATCGTTTCTTAAAAAAATATCTCCGAGCCGTTTTATCATAAAAGACTGTGTTAGGGTAAGCACGAGAAGTGTATACCACTGCATCTTTTTCCACAAAATTTAACGCGTATGATCATATTCTCTGATGAATTCTTTATCCACTTTGATTCACTTGTTTTGCAGAAAAAAGTTATTCTTGATCCCAAAAAAAACCATTTTGAACTCTCATTTAGACTGACCGCATTATTTAAAAAAAAACATGTTATGAATGCAATCTAGGTCATATGAAAAAATGTTTCGACTCGTAATAACAGTGGAATAATTTTTAAAAGAGTTTGCCTGATTTAAACCAAAAATTTTACACTTTCGCCGTATTTACCCAATTTTTACAGTATTGCCTTCAGATGTTTTCTTGTGACATGTGTTTTGCTTCGCTAGAATTGGGGCCAAAGCGAAAGAATAAAAATATTCAATTTCTGAGATGAATTTGAAATCTATTAAGCACACGTACAGCCAAAACCGAAATCGAATGGGAATTTTAATTACTTGGCATTGATATAAAAATTGAAAGATAACGCGTGTAAGATACTGATACAGTAATTTTTAATAGTAACAATATTAATATGTCGTTTTCAAACCTTTGCCAGCGCTTTAAAATACCTCTTTTTCTAATTTTGTTTGAGACCACATAAATGATATGGCTCGTTAAATAGGTGGGACATTTTTCGGAAGCATAGAGAAAACTTCATATACAAGAGATGACGAATAGATTTCGGTTTTTTGTAGTTTCTTCAAAATAAAAAACACCGGATAGTTGTTAAAAAATTCAAAAGTTATACAGAAAAAATAAACAAATTGTGCTCACATGGAAAGAAAGGAGATTTTCCAAAAGTTTTTCGAATTTTTTGTTAATAACGTTTGAATATCATTATTTATAATTATTATGCTCGGTATCTTACGTACGAATGATTTTTTCAAATTTTTATAGCATTGTTGTGACTTGAATTCGCATTTCTTTGTGATTTCATTGATTGTTCGTGTCACACATCCTTTAACACGTGTTATTGAGTTGATACTATCAAGTTATTCGTGAAAATTTGTTACGAACGTTACAAAAAAAATTTCTTCTAGTTTTGATTTGAATTGTCCAACAACATTTAAGATACTTTGACAATGAATTTTAAAAATAACATAGATGATAGATATTGATTATAAATGTACAAGAAACAAAGATGCTTTTTCGTATAAGAACTAGCTTAGTTTGTTTTATTGTTCATTTATTATTAGATATTCTGCTTTAACTTGAGACGACGCGAATTACACTCGCGCGTACAAATTTGTGATCGATCAGCTTTGAAAGTACGATAACTACTTTCAAAAGTAGGAAAAAGAGTTGCATACCTCTCAAGTCTGATAAGCAGAGGGCAAGCATTTTTTTTTTACAATGGTATGTCAGTTTTCTTTAGAAAAATAGTACGATAACAAATATTAAGTGATGGAGAGGTCGGGTAAAGTGGGAACTCCATATCACTGACAATTGACCACGCGGGGTTTGCATCTTCGCCTACCGTAAGAATATTACAATGGGCCTGTTCCAAAATTCACTGGCAGTACTGCGAGCACAGCATACAGCATAGGACTCGCAGTACTGCCAGCCAATTCTGGAACACGACCAATGTTTCATTTTACATCGCTTTCTTCAGCACGTTTTTAAACATAGTGCCGCTTACAGAAAAATCTTTTTAACGTTCCTATCATTCCAGCATTTTTTTTTATGTTAATCTTATCTCTTTCCTTTCCTTCATTTTCCTAATCCTCTTTTAAATGCGCTATCAAACTCGCGCAATCCTGGTATAGCAGGTCCTTTTGCAAGAACCTGCATTATGGCTTTAGAATGCTATAATAGTATATTTTAGGATAAGATCAAATAGTCAAATAATCCACAAACATAAAACTACGTTTTCTCAATAATTTCAATATCGTTATGAAATTTTATTGGCGATGCATTATTTTCACGGACAAGCAGATAAGAAGTGGCTGGATGAAACAATGTCCGTACTGTTTTACGAATAATTCTTTTTGTAGTATTGACGATTGTGACAATTTTCTGTTGTGCTTAGGAATATTTGTTATTGATGTTATTCTGTCTTATCTTATTCTTATTCTGCAATGATGAACGTTATTCTAAAGCGATAACACAGTATAGTTCATAAGATAATTGTTATAAAAAAATCAGCCTCGTTTCTTTGAAATTCATAATGAATATCATTAACGTATGTAAGTCTCGTAAGATATACCGTTAAACTACCTTTAATGTCGTTAAAAAAAATTAACTTATTTCAGAAATAAGGGTGGGAGGAAAAGATTAAAAAATTCTTGTTCCACGAATATTTAATCAATCTCTAACTGAATGACGAGCTATACTATACTATCGTGAAAATAAGGGTATTACCGTCCGGTCATACTGAAGTTAGAGATTTCGAAAACTAGATATTTTTACTTTTTTTACTGTGACTGCCATTTCTAACAATGTGATGAGCATATACTGGGTGTCCCATAAATGAATGTTGTTCCTGCATTGGGGAGTTGAGTGTGAAATTCTAAAATGACTAATATAAGCATGTATGGATTTCAGATCAACCCCTGAAATGTTATTAAATTTTTTAAGTGACCAATCAGATGCGCGCGCCAAGTCCGTGAGCATCTGGCGCAAGTAGTAATGCTGGGTGGAGCAGGACCCACATTTTCGGTTGTATGGGTGCGCCTCAGCGCCCCCCATCCTCGTGAGCGCTTGAATGTAATAGTGCACCCCGTTAAAGTGCGCTTGTCCTATGAGTGCGACGAAGAAGGCACTATTGGTGCGAACGCTCCAATGCAGTAGTGCGATTCGCCATACGTAATTTACGCAATACGTAATTAATAAGACGAAAACAAATCGAATTTTTTGAATTTTGAAAAAGAAATCGTTGTTAAGAGGCTCATTCGCAAAAACGAGGGGAACGTACACCCACGGCAAATACCCCGGATCGAGATATGCATTTCGGAATGGAATGGAGGAGGTGGTAGAGGGAGAACGAGGCTGAGTTATTGGAAGAGCGCAGAGGCGAAGTAAATTAAGGAAATGTGCTGGGGATGGTTGAAAAATTTATACATCATAGCGCTGCTAGAAACGTTGACAAAAAAAATACGAATGTAAGTTGCTTGATTTCTTGAATAGAGACTATAAGTGGCGAACGAGTTTACGAGAAAAAGTGAAAGTTGAAGAGTGGAAAGAGGGAATAACAGGTGAAGGATTGAAATGTGGAGAAGCAAATGATAAAAAAATAACATTGATAACGATTATAATAATAGCGCGTTTGAAAAATTGAAAAAAGAACTGAAGAAGGAAATTCGAGAAGCAGAAGAGGACGAAAACACTATCATTATTGGAGATATAAACATGTAAAGATAGATAGATAGAACATCTCGAAGAGGACCATTGAATCGCCATAAGTTAGAAGCATCAGATGTCTTGAATGCCAGCACATGGGCAAAAATACTGAAGCAATCGGAATATCTGTATGATATCGCGGTGAATGGTTTGGTTATCGTATCATAAAGTTTTTTGCCGTATTTTCGGCTATTTCGAACGTTGTCGTTTGTAAAGTATGCCGATTGCAAGTGAAATTTACTAAAAGTGGCAAGCGCGGTTTAGGATTCAAACTAGTGGTGTCCTGTGAAAATTGTAGAAGGACTGAGATACCGAGTAGTCCATTTGTTGACAAAGGCTATATTAAGTGTAGAATCACAATTGCCATGCGATTGCTTGAATTGGTTGACACGGAATAAAAAAATGCTATGCATTCATGGTATTACTTCGGTCTACCTGCCACTCATTCTACGATGAGGTTGTCAAGAGAATGTCCAGTGCAACCAATCTAATTTGCAACAACAGCGTGATGAAAGCTGCGCAAAAAGAGAAAACCATTTCTATTGAAAATTGAGAAAATGGAATTGTAGTATCAGGCGATGGTTCGTGGAGAGAACGTGGATTTACGTCTTCGTATGGATTAGTGACTCTTATTGACAATAACTGTGGAAAAATCGTTGATTGTTTAGTGAAATCAAAATAGTGTAAGGCGTGTGAGTATTGGGTTTAAAAGAAGAATATGAATATAATAAGAATATAACCAAAGAATAATGAGCTGTAAATGACGATGGATCGGCGGGAAAAATGGAAGTCGTCGAAGTTGTTGAGATCATTCGGCGCTCTAAAACTTTGCACCAGGTCAGATACACTAATTTGATAACGGTGATTCTAAAACTTTTAAAGGTATTACAGATGTTAAGCCGTATGAGGATTTTACAATACTCGAGAAAGAGTGTATAGATCACGTGTAAAAGCGAATGGGAACCCGAATACGTAATTTGAAGAAGAAGACTAGAGGTCTCGGTGGAAGGGGAAAATTGACTGGGAAACTTATAGACGAGCTATCTATTTATTATGGATTAGCGATCCATAGAAACAGTGATCGAGTTGAGAACATGAGAAGCGGTATATGGGCTACACTTGATCATAAATGATCTACCGATGACAAGTCGCAGCGCGACAAACGTCCTATTGGAGAGGACTCGTGGTGCTTATGGCAACTGGCTAAAGTTACAAATACTTTGACTGAGTACAAACATGAGCCAACTCTCCCAATTGAGGTCTATGAAGCTATCGAACCAATTTACGAAGAAGAACTGACCAGTGAACATCTTGTAATTCGAGGCGTCGGCGGTCACACACAAAACAGTAACGATAGCTTCAACTCGAATATGTGGGCATTGGCCCCGAAATCCATTTCGAATGGTAAAACAGTCTTAGATGTAGCTACGGATATTGCGGGTTGGGTGTACAATGACGGGTTTTCTTCAATTTTGTACATAATGGACTTGGAGATCGGCCCGAACAGCTACGAAATGTGTCTGCAGATCATAAAATAACGCGTAAGACTTGCAGAGAGATCGCTGTCTGAACGCGTAAAAGTTATAAAGATCGCTTTAAGATCAAACAGAAAAGAAATGCACGAGCAGGAGGATATTCTGGAAAGCCAATTGTACGATGCGGGCATCGCAGGTTGAAGGTATTGCAAAATGATTTTCATGATTTTCTGCTACTCAAAACTTCAAACCCGTTTACCTCAAACTGTATTTTTTAAGTTGGCCAGAAACGTAACTCGGACAATTTTCAACCGATTCACCTACAATTTCGAATATATCTTGAAAAATACATTGTCTATGAAAATACGTCGAATTTTTTTAATATTGCATAGTTCATTTGTTATTAACAAATATCTGACAATTTTTCAGGCAAATTGTTCGCTTTCCACTCTAGAAGTGCACAATTCGGCCAAAAATCAATATATCGAAAAAATCCTATGTATCCTATGACCCTGGAAAAACGGAGACGTGGTCGGAAAAATGCTGCACAGCCGCCACTTTGGAATTAATCACTTCAAAAAAATTAATGTATACAGTCAGTGACATGTATGATAAACAACCATTTTTGTAATCTCGATTTATTTTGTAGTATTCCTCAAAAAAAATCCTCAAAAAGCCATTGTTCGGCCTCTAGAGCGGCCTAAGGCCTTAAGAATAGAATCGGATCATCTGCCACCTTTTTGTTAGATAAAAAGAACGCAAATGGAACACGAGAAATTGAGAGAGACGCAGAAGACAAGAGTAGCAAAAAAAAACTAGTAATATCAGCATGGAAGGAAGAGATGAAAGCAAAATGTTTTAGTACATTTGTAAGACTATGGAACATGGAAACACTAGCAGCAAAACAAGACGCAAAAGCTAGATGGGAACAATTAGTAGGAATTATCAAAACTTTAGCTGAAGAAAACGGGATGTACAGGTATGGTTATAAAGGATACACACGGAAAAACACATATAAGCAAGGAAGAAAAAAGCAGAGGAAGGTGATCTCAAAAGATACATAAAATAGAAGGGAAAGAGAAGAGAAGCAAACCAGGCAAACAGATAACGGAAAAAGAATGGACTGGCCATTTTTGGAATCTACTCGGGAGATCGCAGGGGAATAGTACCAGCAACATGGGACAGTGATGGGAAGAACCAGAAAATGCGGAAGAGTGGGAAGAAAGCAAAGTCGAAATCCTTGTGAATAGAGATATAAGAAGCGAGGAAATAAAGAGAACGGTGAAAAAGATGAAGAACGGTAAGACACCCGGTGAAGACGGGATAGTAATAGAATTCTTCAAAGTATTGCATAAACAAGGTTGGGTAGAAATGCGGGAAATCTTTAATGAGTTCTGGAAAAATGGCGAGATAGGGAACGGCTGGGAAATAGGAAGTATATATATTCCATACCCAAAGCGGGAGAATCAGAAAAAGCGCGAAACTATAGGGGCATCACTCAATTAACCGCAGGGTATAAGATATTTGTCACCATAGTGACGGAGAGGTCAAAGTGTTGGCTGGAGAGGAAAGGGACGCTGAAAGAAAGTCAAGCGGGATTTCGAGGTGGGAGCGGAACAAGAGATCATATCGCCGTCTTGAATGCACTAATAAACAATAAGCTAAAGAGGAAAGGAGGGAAACTATATTGAGAATTTATCAACGTTAAAGCAGCCTTCGATACGATAGACGGGGCAATCACCCTTACTCTGCACATCTTCGCAGCGAATCATTTAGTGCACACAGGATCAATTTGACCCCAGGCAATTTTTTACCTCGACTATCTCTGTAACTATGTGCTTTTCAGAAAAACAGCCAATGTCACTTTATTCAGTGAATTGATCAAACTTCAAAGCCACGCAGACAAATTTAAAAAAAAATTTCGAAAGATTTAGAAATTTTGACAAATGTTGGGGTCACAATGACCCCGGATGCATAGTAAGGGTTTATGATGGAGAAACTGAGAGAAATGGGGATTAGAGGGACATTTTTCAAAATTGTAGGAACGGTTTATGGAAGGACTGTAAACGAAGTACGCACGCAAAACGGAATAATAGAACAGTTCGAAACAATACAAGGAGTAAGACGAGGACGCCCTCTAGGCTCCTTGCTCTTCAATTTGTTTATCGAGGATATGAACGAGAGATTAGAGAGGAAAAAAGAAGGGGGAACGATAATAGGGGGGAAAAAATATATGCAATGAAGAAACATGCTGGGTTCATTCGAATAGTATATTGACAAAAATAAACTTACACTTAATATAAATAAGACAAAAATCCTAATTTTCAAAAAGTGGGGAAAGCCAAGCGAGAGAAAATATGGAATTGTAAAAATGGAAATTCAGAGATAGTTAAAGAATATAAGTGCTTAGGGGTTTGATTCTCAACAGGAAACACGTTCGAAAAACATTTCAGGGACATACACGGAATAAACTAACTAAACAACTATTTTCAGCGAACCATTGCGTTTTGCAATGGCGTTTTTGCAATGTGCTTTACAACAAGATTTTTTCGACCCGTTAATAATTCGATTTCTTTTTAACAATTTTTTTTAATAGAAAGATGTTTCCAACAATCGATTGACTTATTCCGTCAACAGGGAAATCGAGTGGAAAAGTATTTTTACAAATAGCCTTTCAACAACGATTTCTTTTTCAACATTCGACAAATTGATGTGTTTGCTAATTATTGATTACGTATTCCATAAATTACGTTCGACGAATCGTACTACTATATTGAAGCGCTCGCATCAATAGTGCCTTCTTCGTCGCATTCATAGAACGTGTGCACTTGAACGGAGAGCGCTACTATTTTTAAGCGCTCACACGGATGAGGGGCGCTGAGGAGGCCCCATACGACGACAAATTTAGAGGTTGATTTGAGAGCCATACATGCTTATGGCAATTGTCTCGGAATTTCACCCGGAACCCCCCAGTGCAGAGACTATTCAGTTCTGCAACATCCTGTATATATGTATGTAATAAGCATAAATCTGAGAGTAATGTGCAACAAATTTAGTACCAATAACTCTTAATTGTACTTATAACATTAATTTTCATCAAACGAATCGGTTAGGCCAGTCGAGAGAGGGAAGTGTTTTCAATTGAGTCGAAACTGTATATTGTATGGCAACAAGAGGGCAGACGAAACAAGACGATTTCACACGAGTCTGAAATTATGTTTCGTCCCGTGTTACACAGTATATTTTTCATATCATCTGTATTAAAACTGCGAATTTCAATGTTTGAAGCCAGTCGAAACGAAATAATTTTCGACCGATAGCGCATCAAAAAAAAAACAGATTTGTCGATGTTTTGAATAGCACGAATATTGCGATTCTTATAAAAAACAAATGCTACTCAGGCCGGGATAGAATGAAATCAGAAACTGAATATTTTCTGCCCTAAGGCAGAAAGCAGAGACGTTCAGCTCTAGGGCAGAAAATTGACGTTTTCAGCTCTACTTCGCATCGGTCTGAAATTTGCTCATTTCGGCTAGCTAAACAGGCTGGTTGAAACTTTGAGTTTCAATGCAGGTGATTTGAAAATAATTGTTTCTTTATATCTCGGTCGAAAGTACGTCCTTTCGACCCTGATGTTACAGCCGAAAGCGTCAAATTTGTGCATTGGTTTCGCCCCAACTTCGCCCGTGTTACAGCGGGAGAGGAAATTTTTTGCATCCATAAGACTATCACCACTGCTGTCAGTCAATTGTAATTAACCTTGGTTATTCTATACATAAACAAAGTGTATCGTTCAAACTCTATCGATGTTTCAATTGTCTCAAATATATATATATATTAAAAATTGCTGTGAATGAAAGAGTAAAAAGTGAGTGTAATTGTAATGAGCGAAGAAAAATGAGTGAAATGACATCAAGAGACGAATCAATCGATGAAGAAGCAATGTTACATATACATTTCCAAAGAAGTCTGCGGATCGGTACAATTTACACTATCAAGTTCAGAAGAAGCAAATTTTTATTATTCATGATCAAACAAATAATATGCGATAAGATTTAGCATAATAATTATAATTTCATTCCTTCATCATTTAATAGTAAACAATATAAATGCTCTTCACTGATTCTGGGTAAAATAAAAATAAATATACTTTTATAAGTTTTAATTCATTTCTTTCTTCAAATGGAATTAGATTTGCTTTGTTTTATATATTCGATGCCTGCCTCCCCGACCAGCAGCACTCGCTTCGCTCGTGCCGCGATCGTCGTGTCCGAAATCGATACGTGCACCTATCGTACTTTCGACCGGATATAAAGAAATAAAGAAAAATAGCATACACCACACGGACAGAAGTTTGACAGCCCTGAACGCAGGAATGTCAAACTTTCTGCCCTCGTGGTGTAATATACTATTTTCTACAGCACAGACGATCCTCTGATCAAATGGTTAAAAAATATATGGTACGTCTGGGTGAATATTCCTTGAAGATTTACCCATTATCTTGCCACAGCCTTTTATTTTCGGAGATATTTTGAAGAATTTTTATACGATATATTTGTGGAGTTTTTTGAAAAATCACTCGTGCTTAGCTGTTAAAGCACGAGTTTTACACTCTATGCTATGAATTTCATGCGGCTTGTAGGATTCTTGTGTCATAGAACAGATTTAAACAAACGTTCTTAAATTCGTCAGTCACAAAATGAAACAGACTTTTCTTCATCCCCTAGCCGAAAGTACGGTTTTTCCAGCCGCATTTCGCTCCGGGCACAGCAATTTTTGCCGCCTGCTCAAGCTAACGCCGACTCTGATCGACAATGAAATTTTTCTAGCTCGTTAGCATATCAACGTTCATGACAGCGTCCGAGATCGACATGAACTCTGTGTAATCTCGCAACTAAGCATCGCCATAACACAGCGCCGATGGTGAACATATGTAATTTCGAAAAAAAGCATCGTTGCCATTTTTGTGCATTGAAAAACGTGCCCAACTTAAAAAATGTACGGCTCCCTGTCCGAAGGTGCCGCGCGCGAGGAAGAAATTTGCGAAATTTAATTGTACTTTTTTACTTTTTACATGTTTTTCATGCCCGCCCGGACCAGCAAAAACCTCGGCCTCGCCTCGGTTTCGCAAAAGTCTGGCGAGCAAGCCCCATGCAGTCAAACGTCGAGCGCATTACGCCACGCTTCACGAGGTCGCAATGGGGGAGGCAGCAAAAGGAAAAACAGTAGACAGACTCACATGGCCGAATACAAGCTAACTGCCATTGACGCTATTTTATTAATTATCATCGAATCTCGAACGTACTTTCGGCTTGGGATGAAGAAGAATAGTACGTGGTGACACGCTGTCAAATAGTTAGATGCACCGGCGTGCGCGACATAAAGCCCGTACCACAGGAAATCCAACTGTCCGGCCTTGGGTCGTAACGTACTATTTATTTGTTTCGCTCAATGAAGTCATATAAATGGGCCGTTATTAGAAAATGTTAATGAAAATAATTTTCTGCCAAGCTAGTGACATATTATGATCTTCTTCGATATGGGATAGAGAAAAATCATTGTAACTTTTCATAAAAAATTATTGAATTTTACCTTGACCATGACATTCGTGCTGAATATGTAGGACGAGAAGAAGACCCAGAAGACATCGTATATCAATAGTCCAGTAAGTAACAACGTTGAGACCTTCAGACTGGGTAATCTTACGAAGGCTATGAAAGTGACGCATAATCCCATACCCATTGCGTCCATGAGTAACCAATGTCCGGTTAGAACCCATATACATACTATGCTAACGCTCAGTGAAAACGATAATAATTCAGCGCCTGTGAACCTGCCGCAAACACCGAACGATATTTTGTTGCCGTCCGAGCATGGTCTTATTATATACTGACACATGGGCAGTAGTAGAAACGCCAGTGCTACCGTCGCTATGACTTTGGAAGAGACAGAGAGACAAAAAGAGCGATAAAAACTAAATTAGCTTCGAGTAAACATGAAATACAGTCGAAAAAATTGGAACAACGTTTATCGTACTTTTAGCGATATTGCCTTCGAAATTCATATCTGTAGACTGAATTCATATACGAACTTTATTTATTTTCCCATCCTCAAGTGAGAAAAATCCGAAGATTCTATAGCTCTTATAATGGCTTGAAAACAATTCTTGAAATAGTGCAAATTAAACGCCTTCGTTTTGTTTCCATTAAATTTAACGGTCTCACTGACGATCGAAAAACATGCGTTCGGTAATTGCGCAAATAGATATATTTCTGTTGTATCAATTGTCAACGCTCATTTTTGTTTATCGATGATCTTGCGATAATCAAGTTTTTCTGAAATATGAAAATCGTCGACTTCAGGATTAGACAGCTCCGTTACATGCGTTCAATTTGGTTTATTTATCTTATAAAGTGCTTAATCAACGACGAATTATAAAATATTTGCAATTTTTCATGATTTTTTTTTGCATCAAGTGCAACTAATTTTCAGAACGATGATGCTATTATTTCCGAAGTTCGTACGTATTCGGAAAAATTTGCAAAATTTGAGAAGGCTTTTCACGTGGAAGTGATAATAGTTGACTGACTGATTTACTGATTTATTGATATTACTATTATTAAAACCTTCGTTACAAGCGTCATGAATATAATGCCATAATGTCGCTTTTTCGCTTTTTCGCTTTTTTCATATATGAATTGCAAGCTATGCTACGATTTGTGGCAACATGCTCCCAACAATCCTGAAGTCAACAATTCGCGTTGTAACAGAGGCCACGAAGGTGTAAAAATCGTTTTCCATAAGTAACGCTCGGTAGGAGAACCATACTCACTGGCTGTACATATTGCAAATAACATCTGCATACTGTCGAAGAAGAAAAACATGATAAGGAGAGATATGGAAGCGCCCAGAGGTAGACAGAGAGCGTGCATCGTGTCGAGGGTTTGTACGCTGCCGCTGTTGCCACTCTCCGCCATGCCTATTCCGCTATTCAGTCCGGACAAAAGATTCACACGTTCTTTTTCCTTCTCTCTTTCTCTGGCTTCTTGTTCCATGTTCAATGATCTAAAACTGCCGTAAACGATCAGCAGTATCGATATGAGAAACGTCGAGACCCTGGACGAATCCATTATCGAATAAGCCCTAGAAAAAACGAAATCATTTTATCGCGTCGACGAGTACATCATAAAAAATACATTGATTTAATAATCGATGTATTTTTGTGAAAATTGAACCGCAAAAAGAGTACAGGTTCAAATGTGGAGTCTATTATAATTCCATGCTTTCAGCAGGGAGTTTCATTCGATGAAAAGAAAAACAATCCGAAGATCGTTAAGACGGAAATGAAAATTCATTCTTTTTTTGTCGTCGTATTTAATCGAATACCGCAACAACACCGTTTTTTCTAATATCTTCATTTAAAATTATTAAAATTTTCAATTATTTCATATATTTTTATAAAGTATCGTCAATTTTAATTAATTGTCGTTAATTCAAAATAAATATACTATAATTATACTTGGTTTTCAGTATGGTACGGAAAGAACGAAACCGTTGCTCTACAATTTATATTATAACTCCGGCTTTTCAGGTTACACCGGTTTTTTTTTCGATTCGACTGCGCACGACTTTTATTTAGGGGGCGATGGTCATTTACGAAATTGGAAAAAAAACCGTTTTTTTTTCTATTCACACGTCGATAGCCCAATATATAAAGAATATTTTCTCATGTGAACATTGGGCCAAGACTGCCCGAGTTTCCGCGGAAAAACGCCGGAAGCATTCGTTTTGACTAGATGTGGGAGATGCCCACAGTTTTGGGCCGGTGAACTTGGTATTTATTGAAAATTCACATGGGACTCAACATTGGGAGCGCACTGGAGGAATTTGCAAAGAAAACCAGTGAGTAATGCCTATCGCATCATGTGTGTGACAATTGTCGGTTGTCAAAGGAGGATCGGAAAGCTTGTAGAAAGTTGCATCAACTCAAAAGTTAACCATCAGTTAGCTGGTGAACGTAAATCGTATTCCAATTTCAGAAATTAAACTTGCAGCAAAACTTACAGCAAAATTCACTCGATTAAGCTCTAATTTCAGAAATTTCCTATATGTATCTAGTATGATGGTTCATCAGTTGTGTACAGGGAAGGTAACAACCTTCAAAAACTATTAAAAAATTTTTTTGTTCCACGCAATTACAACAAAAGATGCAACTGGAACGGTGTTGAAACTTTTTATACGAGTTCTTTTAATTAGCAACGTGAGCTACTGGCAATTTGTTGAAATAAAAAAGAAATCTTTTGTATAATTACGATATCAATGAAAAAGCACACTTGGTAAGAAAATTTCATGCGTTTTTGTTGTATGAAAAAAAAAAAAAAAAAAAAAAACCCCCAAGAGGCCCTGATATCAGTCCTCCTATACGGTAATTTCCTGTTAATAGTATATTGTTTGGCTAGATACGAAACAAGTCGATCGGAGGCAAGAACCGGCATTGAACAAAGTTTGAAATTGTGTTTTTGCCATGTAACAATATATTTTTCGTATCGTCTGTATGGACACAGGGATACTTAATATTCAGAGCTGGTGTGAACAAAAAAAGTATTCCACGTAGGCAATATGAAATAAAGTAATAAGTATCAATATAAATTTGTGTCTATACCACTGATAGTCGACTTGATTGGTGGCCATGCTCGTAAAGTCGTCAGGCCCTGACGTAATTCCGCTGTATTAACAAATGGTCCTGCATCTAGATCCTTGCCATCAAATACCTTTCCATTTGCACCCAAGTTGGTCCAAAATCATCCGCGAGACAAGCTAGATAGCCCGCCGCATCACATTTTATTGGTTTTCCATCCAAAACTGTATGAGTTTTCATAAACGGCATGTACGTTTACCCATGACTGGCTGTATTTGGCATATCAACTATAAAGAGCAAGGCTGGACAAAATTTGTGTTACCACCTGCAATTTTAAGTCGAATGACTTGTCTACTTTTTGCGTTCGGCATGATATAAATATAAAGATTCAGCGGGCATAAATCAGCGTGGAAAAACAAAAGTCGAAGAATCGGTATTTTAGCGCACGAAAAAATATTAAAAATAATAACAACACCAATGGTAGTCGGTAATAATCGTTGTAAAAATAATATTTTACCAAAGGAAAAGAACATTCGGGGCTGTCACAGATTTCTCAAATATTCGAAAGATTTTCAACAACGTACTCAACGAGAACAATTTCGTGTACAGTCGAATAAAAAACCGATAAAGGGCTCGATTGTACAGATCTTGAAAAAAATCATGGAAAAAGTTCACTCGACATTCGCGACAAGAGGCAATGGGCTTTCCAATGAAAATGAAAACCTCGTGAGGATGGATCGCGTTGGTAATCATTTATACGTTAATGAAATGATCATGCACCTGTTGTAACATCGTGTGGACTGGTTTTTCATGAGTTTACCATTGGCTTGATAAAGAGAGGAAAAACAAAAAAAGAGAGAGAGAGATGGAGAAAGAGAAATTGTCGGTGCAGCGGTCCGTGACGCGTCGACGAAAACATAATATTATTAACGTGAAGATGTGGGACGGAAACGTTTCATTTGGAATTATCGAATCCTTACCGCGAAATTGTTTGTCGCTTAAACGCCCATGGCGGAACTCTTGTTGGGTGAAATATTCTCAAACAAAAGTCCCCGGAATGATGATAATTACATGGAAAAGTGTTTGTAAAACAGCGACGAACACCATTTTGGTAAACAGATCGAATCACGTGACAGGACGGCAGGCAGGGATAACAGAAAACTAGATTTTGTCGCCTGTATTTGCTGATCTCACTTGGATAACCCGAAACCTGACGAGTTCCTCTAGATATTTCTCAGTTGACTTTTTCACGGAACATAAACGCTACGGTGTCGACTTTCAACACTACATTGAACCGTAATGTGCAGTGATGTGCAGATGATGAACCGAGATTTTTATTGTCCGCAGGATCCGCACGGGATCGGTCTCTCGGTTTTTCTTTTTTTTCCAACTCTCTCGTACGTTCTCGTACGAACTGACCTGCAATCTGCCAAGTACTGACTGATGACAGGCCCGACCAGGCACAGGCAGACTGGCAGACGGGCGCCGCGAAACCTCACTGTTTCGATTGCAATCACTGCAAACCTTGCGCATATGCTCGATAGGAGATAGGGGATACATTCGAAATAGTGCGACGAGTTATTCCTAAAAGAAGCAGCAGGTGCGAGGATAGCATATCAGCAATATTTGAGCAAAATCCATTTGACGCTATAAACGCTTCAAGTGCTGCAGTTTCCTATGCTTCACTATAAAAATTCGACCCCATGGAATGTTTGTAGCCATTGTAGCGCCAAATGGATATTGTCCTTTATCGCATGGAGCGCATGGAGGCTAAAGGAGGAGGGGTCTTGTAGTACCTCCGTGAAGCTGGCCCCGCGACTCGAGCCAAATTGATTATTCTGATAAACATGAATCGTTTGAGAATCACTTAAGAGAAAAGAAAAATCGTTTGAGTTAATAGTTTTTCCAAAAAAACCAAATTCAATTTTTGGTGCAAAGTTGGCGGATTTTAAAAGATTTTTTTAAATCCGCAAAAAAACGACTCATCACATTATTGTTTTTTGTAATCGTTTGAGAATCGTTTGAAAGGGTTCGAGAGTTGACAACAATCGTTTGAGCGCTTATATTTTATGAAATATAAAGCATATGTAACGCTCCGAGCGGGAAAATGCGATATTACCGATAGTTGAGGAATTCAAGTGGGCTCGATTGGTAAAGAGCTAAAGCTCACCTCGGGAACTTTTCCACATGGAATTAATGAAACTCAAGAGGAATAAGGAAAATTGAACTGTTTCATTCTTTTGATATTATCAGTTTAACAAACGTGTGGTTGCTAGGATGGTCAGAGTTCATCTCTGCTTTCTTTATTATTTTCAATATTACAAAGCCCAAACTTTTTGGAAATCGTCGCGCAAACTCCGTGTGCTCACACGCACGCGCCCAATCACACACCTCGCACTCTCCCCACCCAAAGCGACTGACCCGTTGTTCATAGGCCCTTTCGTTCCCACCGAGACCCGCTATTGTTCTCAGCTCTGATCATATTTACGAGCCGATAATCGACATTTCCAGTATACGAACAGTCGAGTTGAAATACTAAGAAAATTCGGCAATAAAAACTGTTTATATAAATCTCAAAGCTTAGTTTACTTTAAAACAGTAACAGCGTTCTGTAAATATCGAAGAATATAAAAATCACTATGTATATGACAAAGTCACGTATTCATGACACTATAAAATAGTTATGATTTCTTAGTATTCTTAAATATTACTTCTTATCATTATAATTTATTAGTTAAGGGGTTACATGGGTTTCGTGGGTTCAAAAAATCGATTTTTTTTTTAGTTTATTAATTTCTACAACATCTCAAGAATATTATCCTAAATTTTCAAGTCGATCCGAATAATAGTTTCGGAGATACAGCCTTTGGAAGGTGTGCGCTCCAAGTCAGGTATAGAAGGGTCAGCGCGCCTCAGGTATAGTGAGCAGCTGCTCGTCTATTGCTTGTCTGTCATTGTTGTATATTACTTTCACTTCCTAAGGAAAACTAGTTTGAAATATTTTATTTGGTGATTACTTCTTGAAGGACGAGGTTCATTTGAAGTTATCCCAAGTTTCTATCATATAATTTATTAAAAACGTGGTATTATTTGTGGTTATCTAGGGTCATTTGTGAAGTTGATAAACAATGCATAAAATTTCAAGAAAACAGTTAACCCTTGGAGCTCGTAGAAAAGATAGACCGAGAAAAAGGAGACAGTCCTTTAATCCTAAAGATCCGGAAACTGATGATAGTTCCTTTACGAGCACCTCAGCAAAAAAATTAAAAGGTGATGATAAAGAGCACGTGCCAGAAGAGGACACGCTCCAATATTCAATCATAGATTTTGCCTTGGTTTTCTCAACTCTCTCATCGTTTGTGCGGTGTTCTAACATTATTGACAATGAAGATGAAGATCAATTGTGTAATGGTAAAGTACAGTTTAAGCAATGTTCGAAATTTGGTCTGGGATATAAAATCGTAGTAGAATGTGAACGATGTGATCCAAAATATATTTTATCTTGTCAAAAAATCGGAAGAATGTATGAACTAAATCGCCGGTTCATTTTTGTTATGAGAATATTGGGCTTAGGGCTCGCCGGATGCAAGAAATTCTGCGGTTTGATGGACATAAGCAGTTCATTTTTAAACCAGTCTACATACGATTTTTATATTGATAAAATACATGAGTGTATTGAGACAGTTACCCAGACTCTATTCTCATCTGCTGCTGAAGAAGAAAAACAATTTGCAAATATTGAAAACGATTTACAAGATACGACAGATGTGAGTGTTTCCGGTGACGGTACCTGGAAGAAACGTGGTTTCTCATCACTATATGGTGTGAGTTCACTAATCGGATATTATTCGGGAAAAGTGTTGGATGTGTTGGTGAAATCTTCTTATTGTAAGTTATGTGAAAGCTGGAAAAAAAAATTAGATACTGCAGAATATGAAGAATGGAAAGAAGAACACATTGAAACAAATCAATGCACCGCCAATCACACTGGAGCATCAGGAAACATGGAAGTCTCATCGATTATTGAAATGTTTAAGCGCACGATTGTCAAATATGGGCTGAGGTTCGTAAATTATTTAGGAGATGGGGACTCAAAAACCTACTCTGGTCTTCTCAAAGCCCAACCTTACGGTGACGATTTTGTTATCAATAAAAAAGAATGCGTTGGACACGTGCAAAAAAGAATGGGGACCCGTTTGAGTGAGTTAGTAAAGAAAACAACTGAGGAAAAAATAGTAAAAGGTAAAAAAACACAAAAAAAAACTCTTTCTGGCAAAGGCAAACTGACCAGTAAACTAATAGACAAATTAACTGTGTACTATGGTTTGGCGATAAGAAGAAACTGTGAATCAGTAGAAAAAATGAAAGACGCTATATGGGCTACCTATTATCACTATAGCTCTACAGATACAAAACCTCAGCACGATAACTGCGTAAAAGGTCCAGACTCTTGGTGCGCTTGGCAACGAGCATCAGCTTCAAATACTCTTTCATCATTTAAACATGAGTATACTCCATTACCAGATGAAGTTTTGATTGCTATGAAACCAATATATGATGATCTCAGTAAGGATGAGCTTCTCGAACGGTGTGTTGGTGGTTTCACACAAAATAACAACGAGAGCTTCAACCAGTTGATCTGGAAAATTACGCCAAAAATACTTCCTGCTGGTTCAAAGATTGTTAATATTGCGGCATTGGTCGCTGCTTGTATCTTCAATGAAGGAACATCAGCTTTATTATTGATTATGCACGGTATGGATTTAAAATTAGGCCGAAACTCCCACGAATATGCACGAATTTCGGGTGAAAACCGTGTGTGCGCAGCCGAAAAAAAATCTGCGAGCGAGACTCGCGAAGCCAGAATCCGTCATCGACAGGAGCAAAAGGATGCCCTGGACATTGCGACTGCTGCAGGATCTTTACTTTATGGCCCAGGAATCGACGATTCACTGTAAGTTACAAAAAACATTTTTTTTTCCACTTTTATTGTTACTCAAAACTTTAAACGCGTTTTTCTCGGAACCTTGTTTTCAAAGTCGGTTGTCAAATGTTCTCGGAAACTACTCAACCGATCTTGATGAAATTTTACACAGGTGTTCGAGATACAATTTACTCGTGCTTGGACGAAGGATTTTTTTTTTTTTTCAATTACAACTATTTAAAAAAAAACAAAATGTCAAGCAAATTTGACCGAAATTTTCATTTTTTTGGAAAAATGTCTGCCAAAATTCCAATTTTTACTTTTTTTTTCTTTCCTTCGTCCAAGTACGAGTTTATGGTCTTAACTAAAACACTTTTTTTTGTTTTTTCATTTTAGATGATCCTGTCAGGAGTTATGCTGACAACGCGGACGCACCTTTTTTCCGAGGGGTCACCGGAAATGACGTCACACTGGAGGAGTTTTAATTTTTTTTTGTTGAAAATTTCAGAAATTATTCTTTAAATATGTATCTATAAGACAGAAAAAAGTTTGAATTAAATAAATAATTTTTTACATAGAAAAAAAAATATTGAAAATAGGCCTTTTTTTACCCGACGAAACCCATGTAACCCCTTAAGCACCACATGCCTTATCACGTTCCTCTCGTGTTTTCTCAAATAATAGGCAACATACAAAAATGACCATTCTACTCGCAATAAAATGATATGGATAATGAAGATTGAATTGAAGTCCTCATACTTTTGCGGTTTTCCGTGCAAAAGTAGAAAGCGCGCTCTAGCGACGAATTTCGCAATCGTCACACATAAAGCCCGCTGCACACAACGCCGGTTGTTTTGCCGCTGGATTGCTTGCGGCATTCTAGCTGCTCTGCTGCACTATAGCTGCTCTGCTGGCAGCTGGCAGCGCTGCGAGAGAGTGACGTTGAGTGACGTCACTGCTGGCTGTGAACAGCTGTGAACAGCCGTGAAGAGCGTGTTCGCCGTGCTGGGATTGGCTGGGATCAGCTGGGATTTCGGTTGATAGAGCGTGTGCTATACTATATTTTTCGTGACGTCTTGCTGGCGTGTTTGCATTTTTCCGTGCTACATTGAATTTAAAAAATGACTCAAAAGTGGTGTTCGGAGCGAATAAATGTTTTAATTGATACATATAAAGAATAACCGTGTTTATAAGCATCTTCGAACTGCGGCCAACTGCGGCTCATAATAGAGTGAGCAACGCAGTTTTGTGGTTAGGGCGAACGGTGACGGCAAAATAGTGCTCAAACAAATTTCACGATTTGAGAAATCAATTCAACATCGAGCATTCCAAAGTAAAATCCTCTTTATAAGCGGAACTGGCACCGATGACGCGAGTATTTGTTACTCTATCAAAAGAATCTAAGCTAACCTAAATTCAAAAATATAACGAGTAATAAACATTTATGTACATATTTTCAGGGTTATACACCAAGCCTGTGGTATTGCGATAATAGCAATGAGATTTCGCTGGCCGATGCGCAGCCGAGTCGGGTAATGTTAAAAATGATAAAACTCTTTGAAAAAACCTTGCGAATGCAAAATTCATGCCTTTTTCCGCAGAGTATAGCAAGGCACATAATCGAAGAGAAGTCGGAAGAGGCAAATTGTTACGAGAATGTTTTCATCCCAGCGCTTGACGAGATGGTTCATCCGCATCAACCGCAGGTGTTGGCTACAATTAGGACTTTACAGCACAGATCTGGACGTTTGTCGCTGTCACCATGACCATCTCCACAAAGGAGTCGCTGATAATCCTCGTCGTCAGTGACCAACAACCAACAACCAGCAGGAAGATGTTGTATTTTCACGTGCCGGTACTCGAATGCAATCCGGCTCTACAACGTCCGGAGTATACACAACGATAAGGCGTAAAAAGAAGAAACCTCGATTGGACGACGGCGACGAATATTCTACAGTCATAAAGAATTTAATAAATTCAATAAATACGGCTATCGCCGTGAACGCGCCTCCGACAAATTCAACTTCGGACTCGGTAGACGGATTTAAAACGTTCACGGGAAACTCACTGTGAGATTTTCAAGACAAAGTATTAAAGCTAGAAGTAATGAATCAAGTCAGCCAATGAATTATCAATGCAAAAACTACCGACTACCAACGATCGAAAAAGTATGCATAACACGGAAGAAAATAAATCTACGTTTATTACAAATGAAACGATATTCATAATATACGGTTGATTTCATTTTTCTCATTCACCATTAATGATGGTAGCTTGTATTTATCTGCTGATTTGCGGATTTGTACAAGTTTGTATTACAGTCTACGCGAGCGAACAGAATGCTAGTAAATAAATAGATAAATAAAGAATATGAACATGCTCGTAGAGTTAGCAACTACTAATAATTACCTCGTTCAATAGCGGCGTACCGAAGTGGCACTATGCCCGCAATATTAACGTATTCGCACAATTTATCTCGTATCTCAAATGCTTCATTACTGCTACGGTTATTACTTGTATATTGGGAAGCGTTCTGATAACTACTGCATTACGATTACTATCGTCGTGAGTTGAAATTCTATAATTATGCGGCAATTACCATTGACTAGAACGATGGTTGGATCTATTGATCAAATAATTATGTAAAAGCGCACACGCGCAAGTTATTGTCTCTACTTTTTTAACGGAAAGAGATATCGTTGACGGTAAAACTCGCCATCTGTTTGCCAGTATGCCAAAAGCGTTTTCGACAGTTGCGCGATAAGGTTTTAACCAATTAGGTTGTAAGGCAAATGCAATCGTCACCGACAATCACATACGGTAGTTGGTGACAAAAGCCTGGAACTTCACATGGAGCAGGTAAGTTTAATGTTCCGTCGTTGATTTTAGTCCATAATGGGCTCTGACGCAAAACTGCAGAATCGCGCATACGTCCGCTTCTTCCGAGGTCAACAAACAAAAATCTATATTCAGCATCAACGAGACCCAGAAGCACAATGCTGTCTTTTCCCTTATAATTGCGGTGATACGATCCGTCGCTTCAAGGGGGGTGAAAATTGATGCGTTTTCCATCGGGCGCACCGACGCAACGAGGGAAATTCCATAAAGTGTTGAATTTGTGAGCGATAACCTGCCGTTCCTCCGGCGTTGATGGGAAACTCCATACTTTTGAGTGCTTGTACTTGTACTATCGCTCTTAAAGTTTCATCGATGACTTTTGAAATTGGGTTCGGAGCTATGCAAGTAGAGTAGCTTAAATGTTGAAAGGTATTGCCCGTTGCTAAATATCGGAGAGTCACGGTGAGTCTGTCCCTCGGTGATATAGCTCGACGCATAACGCTATCCTGCTTTTTTATTGGCAGAGTCGGAAGTGTCGGTAAGTGTCGGCAAGTGTCATTCCACTCATCTTCCAACATTCGAGTATAATTCAAGTACAATTGGTCAAACTGGCAGGATCTTCAGGGCTAAACAGAAAATCACAATAAATATAATGTATATTTATGAGTCAAGTATAAGATTAAAAATGTAAAAAATGTCGTAACAAATAAACTGAAAATATCATCATGGATACATACCTGATCTCACCAAATACCATATTCAGAACATTCTGTCCTGTCACAATCTACGTTTTCCGTTACTCAAGTGCTCGCCTACGTTTGAAAGTAGTAACTACAGCTGACTACAGCTAACTACAGCTGACTACAGCTGCCACGATAAGTAATTGCTCTCCTACGTCGAATTATTTCAGCCGCAGGTACTGTAGAGGTTAGAAATGTCGGGCCTGGTCGGGCCTGGTCGGGCCCAGTCGGGCTTTCCCCATGGGCCTTAAAGGACCATGTCAGGACCAAAGGCCTGATCAAAGCTGTCCTGTCAAATATGAGGAAAACCGTGTCTTGATTTTGCTATTCCCAGGTTTCTAATTAAAGCAGCACGGTGACTGAGTTTTCGATCTTTTCTTTATCAACACATTACTGATTTATAGTAAATAATGATATGTACGTGGGCCGTATTAATTAACTGTTTTGGTTGTAGAGAAAATGTTGCGGGGCTAATTAACAACAAATGAAAATTGCAGAACTGAGCGGGATTACACAATACTGGATAATTGTGCTGTTAATCTGCTTTTTATTTGTTTTATTATTACTCAAATTATTTGCTCGCGTCACTTTATATGCACTTGCACAGCACCAAACACACCAAACACCAAACAGCACCTGGCGACAAGCACCGTGCGAAGCAGTGCGAAGCCAACCTAATAAGGGAGCCATCATTGCATCCAAGAGCCAACACTGCCAACAGCCAACTTTGCCAACCAACGGCAAATTCTAGCAAGCAATAATCCAAATGCAACACGAGCACGAGCAACACAAAGCGTTGTGTGCAGTTGTGTGCAGAAAACTGCAGAAAACGCAACCGACCGCAGGGCTGTGACATGCATGGGCACCCCCTGCTCATCATTCGCAAGCATAGAGAATATAAAAACTTACCAAAAGTGCCTAAACCGTATCATAAATGATAGAGAACCGTTAAAGATGGTTTGAGAGTTCGATAAAATCGTTTGAGAGTTCATATTTTATGAAAGTTTGAGGCTTTGAAGGTTCCGTTAAGATCGTTTGAGAGTTCATGTTTTATGAAATATAAGAATACCTCCGTGAAGTTGGACTCACGATTTGATACAAACTGATTCTAATTAGCGCCAATCGTTTGAGAGAGTTTGAGAGAACAACAAAATTGCTTGAGAGTTGATAGTTAAAAAAAAAACCATTTTCATTTTTCCCGTAAAGTAAGCCCCCAGATTTTTCATAATCTATAAAAAACGACCTCTAGCCATTTTTTTTTTCGTAATCGTTTGAGAATCATTTGAGACGGTTTAAGAGTTTAGAAAAATCCTGTAAGAGTTCACATTGTATGAAATAAAAGATTTATTTCAAAAAGGCAACCAACCGCAGGGACGTGTCGAGAGCTATGATAATTTGGCCGCTCGATTTCAACTATTCTAATGTTGTTCTTTTTCTATCGTTTCTTGGTGTTTGTTGGATGATCAAAACGTTTGTTGGTTCAGCCGTTTAATTATCCAATTAACCCAATTAATTAATTATCCGATTAACCCAAAAAACAATGACCGTTAACTTGGCCGCAAAATTTTCTATTTTCATCGAGACACGTTCTACTAGAAGCCAATCGACGTTAAATCGTTTGCTGGTCACAAATATGCTTGTCCCTGCGTTTGTTGGATCGTTATTTCTTGTGGAAATGCAAATAAATGGCCATATATGTGTTACGTCCCGAGAGAGGGATCAAATGCGAGTCTCGTGACCACCGGATTCGGAGCGCGAAGATTCAAATATCTTTCGCCGGAGGGTCTTTTATTGGTTGGTCCGCGACTCGCGATATACAATTTATTATCAATGTGAGTTTTTACACTCGATACTCTTCGGAGATGTTTCGTAGGTTCTGGATCGGAGAAATCTCAGAGTGACTTCCCGAATAAAGTATTTGCCGATTAATAAATTAACAGAGTTCTTATTCAGTATTTTAATCACTATCCCTGGCGGATTTGCCAACCACGATTTCGTGATAGGTATGTTTTGGACAAATGACATACCAGAAAATCGTAGTTTCCGTGGTTTGCAAACCAGAAAAACTACGATTTTATGGTATGTTATTTGTCCAAAACATACCTACCACGAAATCGTGGTTGGCAAATCCGCCAGGGTATGTTTTGACAAGAATGGTACAAGCTTACAATTTGATCGTAAGTCTGGATATTTTCTAAGTTAATTTTTGTTCGAATTTTGACGGACGTAGCCATGACGTGAACAGAGTAACTTTTAATAAAATTATGAGACGCTTATTGATATACGTGGACAGAGTTTATATAGTAAGTTTTGATCGAGGTAGTGGGAGATGATTCGCGTCTCCCACGGATTAACAAAAACGTATTTAGTCCAAGATTTTTAGATTCTTCCAAAGCAAAAAATCTTGATAATCGATTTTTCGATTGGATTATGTCAGAGGGTGTCCCCTAAGTATAAAACCAAATTTGTGACGTCTGAAACCGTGAGCGTTAGCCGCCATCTTGAAAAACGCCTTTTTGCTAATATCTCGGAAACGGCGAGTTTTACGAGAAAAATTGTTAAAGTCTTTTTTGTAGTGGATAAAATGCTCCATCGTTTTTATTTGAAATGTTTTTTTGTATTGTAAATATTTGTCGAGATATTGTTGATTGTAAAAACCAAATTTTTGTTTGCATTATATATCTCGATAATTTTTGGAAATATGAAAAAAAATGTGGAATTCAAAGTTGTAGAGCATGAAATTTTCTACAATTTTTGTATAAAACTTTTTTCCGTAAAACTAATAGTTGCTAAGTTCTAACGCAATGAAAGATGCCCGCCGTTATCTTGAAAAAAGCCTCTTTGCAAGTATCTCGGAAACGGCGAGTTTTACGTTAAAAATTCCCAGAACTTTTTGTGTAGAGAATAAGATTTTCCAGTTTTTTTTATTCAAACTTTTTTCTGTATTGTTAATATTTGTCGAGATATTATTGAATAAATAAAACCACGTTTTTGTTTTCGGAATATATCTCGATAGTTTTTGAAAATATGGAAAACATCGTAATAATTAAAGTCGTAGAGCATGAAATTTACTACAATTGTTGTATGAAACTTTTTTTTGTAAGATGAAAAGTTGCTGAGTTCTAGCGCAATGAAAGATGCCGGCAAGTAAAGATTACACTTCTTTGGCATGCTTCAGTAACGTATTACCACGAATCGCTGTTTTTCTTTACCTGCCGGCAACTTTCATTGGACTAGAACTCAGCAACTATTAACTTTACGAAAAAAAGTTTCATACAACTATTGTAGTAAATTCCTTGCTCTACAACTTTAATCATTATATTCTTTTTTATATTTTCGAAAACTATAGAGATATATTCCAAAAACACAAATGTAGTTTTTTAAATCAACAATATCTCAACAAATATTAACAATACAAAAGAAAGTTTGAACAAAGAAAGATGGGAAGTTTTATCCTCTACAAAAAAGGTTCTTACAATTTTAAACGTAAAACTTGTCGTTTCCGAGATACTTGCAAAGAGGCGTTTTTCTAGATGGCGGCGAGCATCTTTCAGTACGCTACAGTTCAACAACTATTGATTTTACGAAAAAAAGTTTAATACAAAAATTGTGAAAAAATGTTATGCTTTGAATTCTACATTTTTTTCATATTTCCATAAATTATCGAGATATATTCCGAAAACAAAAATTTGGTTTTTTTAATCAACAATATCTCGACAAATATTAACAATACTGAAAAAAGTTTTCAATGAAAAAAGATGGGAAATTTTGTCCTCTACAAACAAAGTTCTTACAATTTTAAACGTAAAACTCGACGTTTATGAGATACTTGCAAAAAGGCGTTTTTCAAGACGGCGGCCGGCATCTTTAATTGCGCTAGAACTTAGCAACTATTAGTTTTACGGAAAAAAGTTTTATGCAAAAATTGTAGAAAATTTCATGCTTTACAACTTTGAATTCCACATTTTTTTTCATATTTCCAAAAATTATCGAGATATATAACAAAAACAAAAATTTGGTTTTTTCAATCAACAATATCTCGACAAATATTAACAATACAAAAAAAAGTTTCAAATAAAAAAGATGGGGCATTTTATCCACTACAAAAAAAGCCTCTACAGTTTTTCTCGTAAAACTCACCGTTTCCGAGATATTAGCAAAAAGGCGTTTTTCAAGATGGCGGCCAACGCTCGCGGTTTCAGACGTCACAAATTTGGTTTTATACTTAGGGGACACCCTCTGACATAATCCAATCAAAAAATCAATTATCAAGATTTTTTGCTTTGCCAAGCCCATTTTGGTGCTAAAAATCTTGGACTAATTCATACGCTATAAGATGTAGGTCAGATTTGGCATGGGAGGAAATAGCTCTCCGTGTTTTAAATGTTACAAAATTGTTATTTAAAGTTCATATAGTATAGAGGTTTCGTTTTATGAGTTTTTTATAATAGCGACGCATAGATGCACGCATTGCGTCTAGTAGTCGTTAACCCATTTTTGGCTTCCGGGCTTTTGCTTTTTGCGTTCGAGCATTCATTACTTTGGATAGGGGTTATCGCAGTTCAAAAATAAAAGGCGGTACATTATAAAGTTTATGTCGTACCGCGTGCGTGTATCGAAAGATAGTTGGAAAAGAAGGAAAATATGTTGTTGTGGGAAAACACTTGAAGAGTTTTCTCTTGCCCTGTTTTAACTTTTACGACTTTTCAAAGAAGCGTCCACTGTCAACCTTAGAGAAAGCTTGTTACTAGGCTTATAAGATAATTTGTATGCGTTGGTTTTAATATTGAGAAAAGTCTAACAGTGAAAAGTAGGACGTTGCACGTGCCGTGAGTTTTTTAAAGAAGGGTGTTTTACGACTGTCATAAATTTGGGTGCACTTGGTGACTACATACTCTATGCTTCGCCAAAAGAAGATACCAATAGACGCGTGCCCTGTAAGTACCTCCTGCTGGTATTGCGTGTTTTTTAATGGGGGCTAAAAAAAAACTTCGAGCGTGAGATCTGGGACGTAACAACGGGATGCCAAAATGTCCGTTTCTACACGACTTAAAAAAAAAAGAGAATTTTGATATTATGCGTTTGTAAATCGTTCAGCCGTTCAATTAAAGACCCACAAAAAGACATGACCGTTAACTTAGCTGGAAAATTTTCAATTGTCATCGATTCGAGTTCTACAAGAGGCCAACCAATGTAACATCGTTTGCCGGTCTCTAATTAATCAATGTTAACGTTTGTTGGACCCTATTATATTTTTATTAAGCAATGACATATCCAAGATTCGGCTTTGGGTATGGGCAATATCAAAATAATTATTTGCAGCTTTTGAATATAAAACATTCAGGATTTCACTTGAGGTATTATATATCATTCATCGATTAACTTCAATTGCAAAATAACGACCAACAGATCTTACATTGAATAGTTAGGAACCCGCAATCGCAACCGCAAATATATAGATGGAACTAGGTATGTGTCAATTGAATTTCATAGATTTTTTAATGAAATAAGATCCGAAAAACATAGGGACAAGCATATTCGTGACCAACAAACGATTTCGTACCAATCTACCTCTTGTAGAACATGATTCGATGAAAATTGAAAATTTTTCGCCCAAGTTAACGGTCATTTCTTTTTTTGGTGTCCTTAATTAAACGGTTGAACCGACAAATAGTCCAGGAGCTGAATACATTTGACGTGACACCGGCCCAGATCGATTATAACCGACGAATTCGTGTAGGGCCGATGTCCCTGATAAAGGCCTGATATTTTCCAACCACAGATTTTGGGAGGCTTTTTTTTGGCACGCGGTCAAAGTTGGCAAAACCATGTTTTTGAGAGATAGCGTCAAAACTATTGATTCCAGGAAAATAAAGTGATGTAACTATTTGTAGGTATTAGAAAAACGAACAATTTGGCGGGTCGCAAACTGAAATCGGTTGATTAGTTCGCTCGTAATAAATTAAAAACCAGCCAAAATGGCCAATTCTATTATACTCCATTATTAATTGAAAAATGCGTGTACAGCCTCTAAAATCCCAGAATATATGCCCCTCGGTCCACTGAACAAGTGTGCAAAACCGGAGCTCGATCGGATGAATAGTTTTCGAGCAAAGCTATTTGTTATAAAAAAACCGACCTTTTTCGCGAGGAATTTGCAGAGCCGGAGAATGTCGCAGCGTAATGAAACAAAAACGAAATTAATCCGAAAGAGTCGTACAATCATGTACACTTTAGGGCAAATCGATTTTTCACAATTAAAGAGGTGAAAAACGCCTCCAAAAAGAGGGTACGTTTTTTACTCATAAACAAATGGAATTCCATCGCGAATTTTCAAGTGACCGAGTCAGGACCGGCATTTTCCGAAAGCGGTCGTTTTTCTACGACTTTGGACAAAAAAAATTTGCAAACAGTTAATTAGGGGGAGATAAAAAAATTAGTTTTTAAAAAATTATTGCAGTTGTTCTTTTTAACATAGAGAGCTACAAATTGGACAGGGTACAGATTAAGGCTTATGCTAACTGAAAAAAAATTGGCGAAAAAATCCCATATACATTTATTGCTCATTTTAGCGTTTCATTGAGACGCCAAATGTGACGCCGCGTTCGGCGGCAGAGTGGGGGCAGCCATCTCTGGCCCGCGCGCGCTCGCGCAAAAAGTGAATCCGCGCGTTCAAATTCCACGAACATGGAATATCTACAGAACTAATTAACTTATCCGGTTGATTTTTTTTTTAATCTGGGCTAACTTTTTCCACTGATCATGATTTTGCTATGCAAAATTTTGAAAAATATAAAATTCACCTCCGAATTCAATGATTATTTTTTATTTTATTTTTTTACACTAATTTTTACTCGACTTTTGGGTGAAATTGGATTCGAATATCATCGTTGTGATGTTCTACAACCACTCTACGTATGAAAAAAAAATCCAATCAAAAATGTTTTGTTATTGCAGCACTTGTCATTACGTTTTATAATTTTCATTGAAAAAAAATATTCTTTAAATTTAAGAACCTTTGGTGTTTTTTGTAGTTGTAATGGCCTCAATTAGGTAATTTTTTCTTATAATGGAATGACAAGTGCTGCATAACAAAACATTTTTCATTGGATTTTTATTTTCATTCGTAGAGTAGTTGTAGAACATTATTACGATGATATTCGAATCCAATTTTACCCAAAAGTCGAGTAAAAATTAGTGTAAAAAAAATATATAAAAAATAATCATTGAATCCGGAGGTGAATTTTCCATTTTTCAAAATTTTTAATAACAAAATCGTGATCAGCGGAAAAAGTTAGCCCAGATTAAAAAAAAAATCAACCGGATAAGTTAATTAGTTCCGTAGATATTCCATGTTCGTGGAATTTGGACGCGCGGATTCACTTTTCGCGTGAGCGCGCGCGAGCCAGAGACGGCCGCTCCACTCTGCTACCGAACGCGGCGTCACATTTGGCCTCTCAATGAAACGCTGTAATGAACAATAAATTTATATGGGATTTTTCCGCCAATTTTTCTTCAGTTAGCATAAGCCTTAATTTGTACGCCGTCCAATTTTTAGCTCTCTATGTTAAAAAGAACAATTCCAATAATTTTTTAAAAACTAATTTTTTTATCTCCCCCTGATTAACTTTTTGCAAATTTCTTTTTTTCTGAAGTCGTAGAAAAACGACTGCTTTCGGAAAATGCCGGTCCTGACTCTGTCACTTGAAAATTCGCGATGGAATTCCATTTGTTTTTGAGTAAAAAACGTACCCTCTTTTTGGAGTCGTTTTTCACCATTTTAATTGTGAAAAATCAATTTGCTCCAAAGTGTACATGATTGTCCAACTCTTTCGGATTAACTTCGTTTTTGTTTCATTACGCTGCGACATTCTTCGGCTCTGCAAATTTCTCGCGAAAAAGGTCGGTTTTTTTATAACAAATAGCTTTGCTCGAAAACTATTCATCTGATCGAGCTCCGGTTTTGCACACTTGTTCAGTGTACCGAGGGGTATATATTCTGGGATTTTAGAGGCTGTGCACGCATTTTTCAATTAATATAGGAGTATAATAGAATTGGCCATTTTGGCTAGTTTTTAATTTATTGCGAGCGTTTTAATCCACCGATTTCAGTTTGCGACCCACCAAATTGTTTGTTTTTCCAATACCTACAAATAGTTACTGAACTTTTTTTTCCTGGAATCAATAGTTTCGACGTTGTTTCTCAAAAACATGGTTTTGCCAACTTTGACTGCGTGCCAAAAAAAAGCCTCCCAAAATCTGTGGTTGGAAAGTGTCAGGCCTTCATCAGGGACATCGGCCCTACACGAATTCGTCGGTTATAATCGGTCTGGGCCGGTGTCATAAATAAGACCATTTTTTGTATTCAGCTCCTGGACTAAAATGTTTTAGTCATGCAACAAACACCAAAAAACAATCAAGGAACGATTTACGAACCCATGATTTCAAAATTCCGTTTTTGTTTTCGTTAGATCCGTCTAGCGGCCAATCGGGGTGCTGTGTGTAATGTTCTTACAGTCACGTACATCGGTAAACAAAGTAAACCGTTTTTAATCGATGTATAATCACTACCAACGAACATAGAGTTACATAGAAGCGCACTCCTTATGGCCGGTTTGAAGCCAAAAAGTTGGGGTGATCGGGAAAGTTGGGGTGATCGGGTAATCTCGGCAACGCTCGGCTCAAGGCATCGCCTTTCATTGTGTGCGCTCACGTACATAGCTCTTCGATGTACATGAGCGCTCACGCCTGTGGAGAGCGTTAGTCCGCCCATCGAGTTGGCCGTCACTCTCGCTCCGGCTTGAAGTGATGGTGCGGTCTCTCTTGCGCTGAAACGACAATGGCCGCGGAGTGGGGCCGCGGCGGTGACGTAGCGGAGAGCACGTCCGTATATACCGGGTGTTCTCCGGTCAATATAATGATCATTTATGCCTTTGTTTCCTTATTCCTTCACCTTATTTCAGGAGAACTTCTATAAGCGTGAATATTAATTGAAAGTATCAACGCGTTTCAGTAAATCCTATGAAATTGAATAAAATAGAACAGGCTCGCGACTTAAATATTATAAGAATGACTTACCCATAAATGGGCCGTTTGGTGTAATCGGCAAGGCGGTGGACTCGCAATCCGGAGATACTGGGTTCGATTCCCACCAATCTTTTTTTTTTTCACGCGTCAATTTATTTATTTGCAACCGTAAGACTAATTGAAAGTGATGACAGTTCCATTGTGTTATAATTTTACTAATAATAAAAGGATGATAAATAAAAAAAAAAAAAAAAATTACCGAGCCTAATGAAGCCACAAAAATGAAAAAATTTATAACAATTAAGCTTAAATGTTGCTACTAATTATAGTGATAAAATAATTGTCGAACACAGAGCTATCAAAATTTAATTATATACTGTAAAATATCGTGGTATTTTCTCTAGTCTTTCCTTAGCGAGTAAAAATATTTTCCAGACTGACAAATTATAGCCAAAATAATATTAAATGAAAAATAAAAAAATTCCAATGTATTGTTATAACAATCTGACACGTTGCACAAACGTGGTTACATGTCAACCAAAAAAGTAAAGCTGTATAATATTAAAATGATTTTAAATTTGCAGCCATTTTTGCTTGCTATAAATCGATCATTGCAAATTTTTTATTTTAATTACGTAAACTGAGATTAGCTAAGAGTGGGCAGAGCGAATTTCGTGTATCGTCAGTACCTGGTATGCGTTTGTTATAATGTCTTCATTTCTTATATGTACATTACGGTGAGTAAAAAATGGGTGAAAAAGCCCCATCTTTGGAAATTTATAAGCGGGTAACGGATAAATTTAGGAAATACCTGAGAGGATAATATCATACAACATTTGATGCTCTACAAAAGGGGTCTCTTGTGTTCTATCGATAAAAGTAACCGTTCAAGCGATGATCGAGGATAAAGATTAGGTTATGGGGAATGCTTTTAAGTATAATGATGCAGAAATGCTTAATTGTATTTATACATTCTTACATTATTTTCATCACGCTATCTTATTTTTTAGAACATAGTTTTAGAACATAATTTTTGTTAAATTAAAAGTTATTATACATACATTCACTATACTACAAAATCACATATGCTTTTAATATAAAACTACATTTTTCAGTACGTTACATTATTTGAAAGTATTGAAATCAATACATCTTAAACGATTTCATCGGTTTTCTCTTGAATACCAAGAAAGAATAAGACATACCAAGTAACAGAAAATTCTTCGTTATAACCAGAAGAAAAAACAGTCATTGTTTCATATCACCCTGATAAACATATTAGAAATAAAGAGAATGTCACAAACGCATTGGAAAATGTAGTTATAGTATTTTTGTGGCTTCATTAGGCTCGGTAATTTTTTATTTTTTTTTTATTTATCATCCTTTTATTATTAGTAAAATTATAACACAATGGAACTGTCATTACTTTCAATTAGTCTTACGGTTGCAAATAAATAAATTGACGCGTGAAAAAAAAAACGATTGGTGGGAATCGAACCCAGTATCTCCGGATTGCGAGTCCACCGCCTTGCCGATTACACCAAACGGTCCATTTATGGGTAAGTCATTCTTATAATATTTAAGTCGCGAGCCTGTTCTATTTTATTCAATTTCATAGGATTTACTGAAACGCGTTGGTACTTTCAATTAATATTCACGCTTATAGAAGTTCTCCTGAAATAAGGTGAAGGAATAAGGAAACAAAGGCATAAATGATCATTATATTGACCGGAGAACACCCGGTATATACGGACGTGCTCTCCGCTACGTCACCGCCGTGACCCCACTCCGCGGCCATTGTCGTTTCAGCGCAAGAGAGACCGCACCATCACTTCAAGCCGGAGCGAGAGTGACGGCCAACTCGATGGGCGAACTAACGCTCTCCACAGGCGTGAGCGCTCATGTACATCGAAGAGCTATGTACGTGAGCGCACACAATGAAAGGCGATGCCTTGAGCCGAGCGTTGCCGAGATTACCCGATCACCCCAACTTTCCCGATCACCCCAACTTTTTGGCTTCAAACCGGCCATAAGGAGTGCGCTTC
Organism: Heteropelma amictum; assembly: GCA_959613375.1. Taxonomy (NCBI): domain Eukaryota; kingdom Metazoa; phylum Arthropoda; class Insecta; order Hymenoptera; family Ichneumonidae; genus Heteropelma; species Heteropelma amictum. Next base: position 4,470,754 of record OY390728.1, on the reverse strand, counting down.
TATGTAACTCTATGTTCGTTGTCACTACCAAACGTTTTATTACGCTACCAATCACCGCCAAACGATTCCACATTGAATTGGCACTTTGCTTTTCCAAACCAATAGAAAATTGAATTGGATAGGCTAATTTTGCACCATAATTTTAATTGCTCAATTACACAATAACAATAGGTCACCAAATGTTTTGATTACGCTACCAACCACTACCATACGACTTCTAAACGATTAGATAAGTCCAAAGTTTAATTATCGAAAGTTGTTAGGCTAACTTTATGTAATAGTAATAGCAATGCGAAATGCATGCTCTAAAAAGTCAGCTATTTTGTTTAGTCGTGGGTGGTCGTGAGTGTCGTGACGTCACACACAACTGGCGCGCCGCGCACCCGACCCGCACACCGGCTGCACTGCCGCACAGTAGCTGTTGTGTAGCGGCTTGTGTTTGTGCTCAAGCCAAATACGGAATCTGCGCTGCTTATATGTAAGTCTGAATTCGTTGACATCGCGTACGCGTACATCGGTAAACTAAATAAACCATTTTTAACCGATATATAATCACCACCAAACGCTTTTATTAGGCAATTAATCATCACCAAACGATTCTGCATCAATTTAGCACCTTAATTTTCCAATTCGCTGGAAAATGTAATTGGCTAGGCAGGCAACTTTACACCAAAGCTTCAATTACTTACCCAAACACAAGCCAAACATTTTATCTAGGCTACCAAACAACACTATATCAAACGAAGAGATGAGCCCAAAGTTTAGTTATCGAAAGTGATTAGGATAAGTTTATGCAGCTACAGCTTGCTACAGCCTTCCCATCACAATTGGAAATTGCAGCACGCAATCATTGATTGTCCCTTGAAAATATGACTTTTGCAATAAAACATAAAGCGACTGGTTTCACATACCATCTTGATGTGAGTGTACGGTTGACAAAATCGTAAAAAAATGTCTACAACCTAATTGAACGGTTGTCACCTTTATTAGAGGTTTCGTGGTCAGTGGTGAGAATTTTAAGATTCTCTACAGAGGTCCCAGCAGCGGTTATTATGTGTTATCATTGGCAAATTCGAGCGGTGGACATTAGACATTCATGATTTCCAGAATCAATAGTATGGGCACCGCCGAATGCCTCACTTTGGATTTTGGTCCGTTTGAGACTGTGCACCGATGGCAACGTATGCCAGAATGTGATGAATTTGTCGGAGCCAGGTAAATACTCTGCCAGTGAAAAAGTATCAATTAATTACTGTCGTACCATAATGCAGAACTCTCGTCGTTCCTCGTGTCAACTCTTAGACGCAGCAAGCACACGGTAGTCGCTTACAAAGATGCTATTTATGTATTTGGTGGAGATAACGGTATAAGAATGTTAAACGACCTTCTGCGCTTTGACGCTAAAGAAAAGTCTTGGGGACGAGCTATCGCTACTGGATCACCACCAGCTCCGAGATATCATCATTCGGCGGTTGTTCATGATTCTTCCATGTTTGTATTTGGCGGATATACCGGCGATATTCACTCCAACTCAAATCTCACCAACAAAAATGATCTCTTTGAGTACAAGTTCCAAACTGGACAGTGGATAGAATGGAAATTTATTGGAATGTGAGTCATTTTACACCGGACGAATAACATATGGATGTCATAAAAATGTTTAGCTTGAAAAAACTGCAAGGCATGTCCTTTTGTTAAATTCAGGGTTTGTTAATGTGGCTAACACGAGTCAAAAAAGCTATTCGTAACAACTAGTAGCAGCATTAGGCATTCTGTCGAATATCGAGATTGTCATATTATGTCGAAAGAAAATCTATGAGAACAATTATGAATGCTTTTTTACAAGCTGAAGTCATTTTTTCTATCAGTCCGCTCAGTCCTTTTCGATTTTGCAATGCGTGCAAAGAGCGTCGACACTGGTGCTCGCAGTCTGCATGCAAATTCGAAAAATGCCGACTAGCGGTTGAGGACCGAAGGCCGGGTGTACTTTACCCTATTATTATTAAGTTGAAAGTCGCACAGTTGAACCATAATAAAAATACAAATGTCGCTGTAATTTCAAAAGCGACATTAAGCAGTGACGATCAATGATTCATAGATTATTTTTGTACGTAGGGAAAGACAACTTGATTGAGATTTGACTAAAAAAACGAAAAAAATGTCAAAGTACCTAAATCTGTTTTTAAAAATACTGTCAAACGTATGGGATTCGTGTTAATTGCACATAGGACCATTTTTGTATCGCCCATTCGGATCATCATATTTTCATCTCCATATGTTTCTTTAAAATCAATGGTTTTAGAGATATAGCGGAGGAGCCTTGTAAAATGTTCTACCGATAGTGAGGAAATGAGTGATCTTCTTTGTGTAAAATCCTTTGAGAGTGGGCTAAATACCAAGTATTTTCAATATTTCAGTCTAATTTGAGGCGTGTTTAATGCTATGAATAACATTGCCCATAATTATTCACTTTTCCTTAGTCCTTAGACGCGAAATAGAAGAATTTAGTTTTTTTCATCGCTTTACAGAACTCCAGTGGCGCGTTCCGCTCACGGAGCTGCAATTCACGACAACAAACTCTGGATATTTGCCGGCTACGATGGTAATGTTCGTTTAAACGACATGTGGACGATATCTCTATTACCGGGAGAATCTAGGGTCTGGGAAGAGGTAGTTCAATCGGGGGATTGTCCGCCAACTTGTTGCAACTTTCCCGTTGCTGTGGCCCGCGAATCAATGTTTGTGTTTAGCGGTCAAAGTGGCGCTAAGATCACAAATAGCCTATTCCAGTTTCACTTCCGAGACAAACGGTATAAATGATTTAAATCAACTTGCTTCGATACCCTTTATAGATTTCATAGTATAAATTAATATAAATTATAACGCGTCGCTCTCGATCATGACATCTTACAAGTTGTACTCGGAAACTTTATTCAATATTTATTCAGGTTCTCGTAGAAACTTCGGGAAAATGTAAAATAAGTCTTCGGTTACAAACACATGTACGTTACCATTACACATATTATAAGAGACGGCGAACGAAGGATAGATGCTAAAAGTTGCAATCGTTGATTTAGCATTCTATAAATCTAGTGAAAGTTGATTCAACGATAAATTCGGATTGTAGATGGACCCGTATCTCCACGGAGCATATATTGCGCGGCGCTCCACCTCCTCCAGCGCGACGTTACGGCCATACAATGGTCAGTTTTGATCGTCATCTGTACGTTTTTGGCGGAACAGCAGATTCAACGTTACCCAACGATCTTCACTGTTACGATCTCGATACCCAAACGTGGAACATCGTTTTACCGTCGGCCTCGAGTCAGATACCATCTGGACGTTTATTTCATGCGGCGGCCGTTATCGGCGAAGCGATGTTCATCTTTGGTGGTACCGTCGACAATAATGTACGTTCAGGGGAAACATATCGCTTTCAATTCTCGTCTTATCCGAAATGTACGCTTCATGATGATTTCGGCAAACTGTTAAATACTCGTTTATTCTGCGACGTTGAATTTGTCATTGGTGAACTCGAGATTGAAACGAAGATACCAGCTCATATCGCTATGGTCGCGGCGAGGTCAGAGTTTCTGAGTGCTCGTATTAAACAATCTAGGGAAAAACGCGAAAAACATCTTCAAGATGTTTTTGGTACTATTGACGTTTCGATAAAAGATATGCCATTGCTCGAAGTTAAATTGGAAGATGCTGTTCCCGAGGCCTTCGAGATGGTGCTCAATTATATATACACCGATCGCATAGATCCAACGAGGAAAATCGATGATCCAGAGCCGGGTAACCGTATAGTTTTATTGATGATGGATGTATATCGTTTGGCTGTACAATTTAATATGGAATGTTTGGAGCAACTTTGCGTTCATTACCTTGAAGCGACTATAACACATACAAATGTTCTTGAGGCATTGCACAACGCGGCTCATCGCAATCTTCATTTCATCAAGGAAATATGCCTTGGTTTTGTTGTAAAAGAAAGCAATTATAATCAGATCGTAATGAGCCAGGAATTTGAAACGCTCGATCAACCGTTGATGGTTGAGGTAATAAGACGAAGGCAGATGCCTCAGACAAGAAATTTTACAAAGCAATATGAGCCTGGCACGGGCACCACGTTACAGCAGGATATGCAAGCGTTTTTGAAGAGTGTTGGCCGCGAATTTTGCGATGTCACGCTTATACTCGATGGTGTACCGATTCCAGCACACAAAGCGGTCCTTGCTGCACGTTGCGGCTACTTCGAAGCTATGTTTCGATCATTCATGCCTGAGAACAATATAGTTAACGTGAGAAAACGTTTTTTTTCTATTACAGGTTTTCAAAGGGGAGGAATTTTCACAGTTTTTATCATTACAGATTCAAATAGGTGAGATGATTCCTTCTTCGGCGTCATTTGCATCGCTCTTGAGATACATATATTACGCGGACGTGGCTATGCCACCAGAGGACTCGTTATATTTATTCACGGCTCCGGTTTTTTACGGATTTACGAATAATCGTCTTCAGGCATTTTGCAAACAGAATCTCGAGATGAACGTTACTTTTGAAAATGTCATACAAATATTAGAGGCTGCCGATAGAATGCAAGCTGCTGATATGAAGAAATATGCTTTAAACCTCATCGTTCATCATTTCAGTAAGGTATGATGTCGTAATCGGACGTTACGTTCGCTTCCATTCGGAGATATAAATGTACTTTGATACAAAAATCGTTGTTTCATTATACTCTTATGGAGGGTGCACGTGAAAATGATTAAACATTTATTATCACATTTAACTTGTGATCATTTGTAAATTCATTGAAATTCGTATATTTAAATCTGTGCAAAAATATCTTCCGTTCATGCGGAAAATTAAAAAAAAAAATCAAGAAATAACAGCCCGGTTGATCATTTGAAAGTTCATTATAAACTTTTTAATGAATAATGTGGAATGTCGTTTTTTATTATCCATCAGGTCGCGCGATTACCGAGGCTCAAGCAGCTGAGCAGAGATCTTCTGCTGGATATATTAGAAGCCTTGGCTGATGAACAAAGCGAGGTCCGTACTTGTCAAGATATGACTAGCGATTGCTGACGTTTCGCCTCGGATCGGCGTCGCTGCAGGGTACGACGTCCCGGTGCTCGTTACCTACCGGCATTTAGCAATGATCGAAGCGTCAGTTTCACCGTTCTACGACTTGACTGCGCCGGGATGAATAAAACCGTCGCTCCATTACTCACACCCGACTGAATAAATTGGCACAACGAACCGTGAACGAAAGAGTTTACTGTGTGCTCATGAGTACGCAATAAAGTGTATTTGTCGATATCCCGGTGATGCTTCAAATGCTTTGAGAAGGAAACTTGTATTCTTTTTCGTAAAGGTATTTGAGATGGTTATTTGAGATGGAAACTTATTTATTCGACGCAAAATTGTAGCGAAATGTTGCTTTTACTGCTGGGCATTTTCTTTTTTGAAATGTCGATCGCTTGTGAAGAAATATAAGTAGTGTTATTTAACTGGGTCACTTGATTTTCGCGAAGTTACAACTTGTGATGTTTTCAAAGTGCAGGATCCCGAGCAGACTGAATGAATAAATTTGACTAACGAACATAAAGTTACATGGGAGCGTACGTCTTATGAGCCGTTTGAAGCCAGACAAGTTGGAGTAATCGCATGCTAATCATACGGAATTTCACCCCAAGATTTTGGTTGCAAGCGAACTACACACCGTACGCTTCTCTGTACCTCTATGTTCGTTGACGTGACAAATGCAATTATATGTATATTTAGATTAATGTTTGAGCCGGCGAGTAAACACGTAGCTTGTGTTGCGATGGCTGGTTAAATTCATGCTATGAGCTTTGTATAGTATAGATTTGTAAAAGTTAGAGATCATTTTTGTAATGAATAACGCGATATCGATTGATCTATACAGGCTGTCCCAAAAGGGTCGTCCGATCTCTGAAGGGGTGGTAGATCTCGAAATTCTGGATCGAAAAGTCCGCAGCGGTTTTTCACCCCTGAGCACCCCTGATGAGTTATTAATAATTAATTACAGCCAATAATACGTGTGGGCTGGGCGGCGCGTAGTGGCGTGCGTGTGACGGTGTGCTCGGCAGCACCGCGAGAGGCAGGGCGACGATGACGCGCGCGCGCGCGCGCGCGCGTGTGTGTGTGTGTGTGTGTGTGTGTGTGTGTGTGTGTGCGCGCGCGCATAGTGTGAGGGCTCAAGCTAATCAGCAGCGTCGATTGTATTGAAGAAGAACGCAGAAAAAAAATGAGTAGCGCTTCGCGATGAAACATTTTTATAATAAATGGATGAAATAAAATTATGTGTAATTATGTGTAGTTATGTCCCTTATGCAAAACGAAATCTCTGTTGATCAAGTATAAATTTCGTTTATTTGTTTACTAGAACTAAAAATAAAATTAAAAAATGATGAACAAAAGGGGCAAATCGACAAAGATGAATTCCTTTAACATTGAAGAAAGAAAACGAGTGGAATAAAAACCTGTCCTCAAAAATGCAAGCAGATCTTGAAACGGTCAGTATGTGCACGTAAAAAATGTTGCAAGTATATTTTTTAGAAATGATTTATAATCCTTTTGTGCTATTTGTGTTATTTAATTATTATTCATTATTTATTAACAAAAGTTATTCCACTTTTTTCCAGTACTTTGTACTAGTATAAGGAAATGTAATCAAATTGAGAAAAAAATTCAAAAACTCATGGGTCGTTTTTTGACTTTATAATTCGTAAACGCTTTTTCGATTGCTTTCAATTATCTCGGGGAGATTCATTACCTATTATCTCACAAGGTGTTGCATTTTTTTGTTCAATTTGATTACATTTTCTTATGCTAGTACAGAGTACTCGAAATAAGTGGGATAATTTTTGTTAATAAATACAGTACAGTAAACAGCAACAGGACTCAGTACATTAGTTGCACGATGTCGAATCACACCGTACTAAAAACAAGCGTGTCTGGCCAGTTCCGTCGATCCAATGGCAGATTTACAAAAAAAAAGTAGCTAAAGAAATAAAATGTGTCAAAGCTATGGTAAAGGCAAAAAAAATGTGTAACAGACGTCGTGCTAATAAACACTGCATATAAAATACAGCGTGTCATCGATTTACACGAGTTGGGGGAAAATTTTAAATGCAGCAAATGCAAGAATGTTCTTGATTTAGAAAATACAGTGGCCGAAAAAAGAGAACTAGAACTAGAAGTGGCCGAACTAGATAAGTATTATAATACCATAATATTGTTCACAGAGTGAAAGAAATGGTGACAGTGTCCAGATTTATAGTAACTGTAGGGCAAGAGATATCTGCTCCACTCTTTATCACATTATGCTTGTAATATTTATTTCAAGCTCGATACATAGTGGCATCGGTTGCACTGTTGTTCGAAAATTATCAGCCTGCATGGGTATTCCACTCGTTTCACATGGGACTTACAAGCGTTACGAAAATGTAGTGAGTTTGGCCATCGAAGAAGCTGCGAAAGACAGCTAGTGCTCGTCAACAACGAAAAAATATGCCAGGAATTGTAAATACTTTTACATTATACATTGTCATTAATTATCAACGATAGTACCTTGGCGGATTTGCCAATCACGATTTCGTGGTAGGTATGTTTTGGACAAATAACATACCTTCCACGAAATCGTGGTTGGCAAATCCGCCAGGGTAGTTTAAATTGTAGGCATTTTTTGTTTCCGTAAATCCTTTCTTTTATTTCATTCCTCCTTTTTTTTCCGATCATCGCAAAACAAAAAGGAGCAGTTCTCAAGCAACCGTGTCTGCATGAACACGCGTGGAAGCGTTAGAAGTTTCTTATGCGCATATGTGCTGATTTCTCTTCCTTCCGACGTTGTATCAAAATACCAAATAAATCACATCCATTCCAGACTGCTGCTCGCGATGGGAAATTATATCTGAATTACGTCGGTGGAAAATATAACAAACTAGAGTTTGTTCTGTTGTATATATAATTGAGTTTTATTTGCACAACTTATTAGTTTTTTACAACTTTTTACATATCCTTTTCCTTATTTATCTACCATATTGCCACTTCATTCATCCCGCCCCGCGCCCCTTCTTACCACCCCGTCCTTACATATTCTTTCTACCTCTCTAAAAAATTCGCACAATCCTCCGTCCACTTCCTGCCTTAGTGCCGCTATCAACTCCTCTTTAATTGCTCCTTCCTCCTTTCCCTTCATCCATAATTCTACATCTTTCCTGCTTTTTTCCTTCACTAATTCCCTTCCTTTTTTACATACGAGCAGATGCTCCATCGTTTCCTCCTTTTTCCCACAAATTCTGCACCCCCACTCGTCCTCACCTTTTTTCCCTGCTCTCCCTACATTTCCACATCTCAATCTTGCCCATGTTTCTTTGTCTCTTCCTTTCACCCCTTCCTTTGACCAATATCTCCATGGCTCCTCCACATTTTCCACTATTTTTTTGTAAACTTTATTGTACGTCGATTTCTCTATCGCCTCCTCCTCCTTTTTCAGCGGCTCTATCTTCAAATTGTTCAATCCTTTCTCTATCCATCTATCAATTTCTTCCTCACTCTTTTTCTCCCAGATCATCCCTATAACCTCAGCTATTTTCATTTCCCCTAGCACCTTCTTCAAATCCTTCCACCTACTCGGCCTTCCATTTACCAAACCCCTAATTTCCTCCATCAAACAAATTCTTGGCCATCTCTCCTCCTTCATTCTTAAAACCTCTCGTACATATCTCAGTGTCCTTTCTCTAATGATGTATTCCATCGTTATTACCCCGATTTCCTTTCTCCATATGTACCTTGGTGTTCTTCTGTCCACTCCTAATGCCATTTTACAACACCTATTATGTACGCTTTCCATCACTCCAATCTTTCCCATTCCCCATACCTCTACTCCATACAACAATCCCGCTCTCACTATTGCCTCCATCAAATACAGCCTTTCTTCCATCACATTTCTTCCTGCTCTCTTCCAGACTCCCCATACCGCATTCGCTGCTTTCTGTGCCTTTCCCTTTATATACTTCGCATGCGCCCATATCGCATTCTTGCACGTGAAGATATATCCCAAGTACCTGAATTCATTTACCACCTCCACTTCTTCTCCCTTTATCCTCCATTTCATCTCCTTCTTTAGCCGCCCACCATTTCTAAAAATCATTATTTTTGTCTTCTTAACATTCACTTCCATCATGTTTTCTTCTGTCCACCTTTCTAAATCCCTGAGCATGCTCCGCAATCCTTCCTGCGTCTCCGCTACCGCCGCTACATCATCCGCATACTTTATTGCATACATTTTTTCCTTTCCGATCACTGTTCCTCCCTCATTTTTTCTTTCCCATCTCTCCCCCAAATCATCGATATATAGATCGAATAACACCCCACTCAAAGCGCAACCTTGCCTCACTCCTTGATTAGTTTCAAATCTTTCCGTTACTTTCCCCATTACTTGCAGTTCTGCCGTCGTATCTCTATAAATTTCCTTTATTATTTTCAACATCTTCCCCTCCAGCCCTATCTTTTCTAGTTTGCGCAACATTTTCCCCCTACACACCTTATCAAACGCCGCTCTAAAGTCTATAAATGCTACATATAGCTTCCCCCCTTTTGTCCTCAATCTATTATTAATTATTCCATTTAGTGTAAATATATGATCCCTTGTCCCCCTTTTCTTTCTGAATCCTGCCTGACTTTCCCTTAATTTTCCGTTTCTCTCTATCCAGGTGCACAACCTTTCTGTCATCATTTTCGTTAAAATCTTATACCCGATGTTCAACAGTGAGACCCCTCTATAGTTTTCTACCTTTTCTTTTTGTCCCCCTTTGAATATCGGCACAATTCTTGCTGTCTCCCACCCTTTTGCCATTTCCCCTGTCTTCCATATTTTATTCAACACTCTTCTCAATTCCTCCCTTTGTATCTCATCCATTACTTTAAGCATTTCTATGACTACTCCATCCTCCCCTGCCGCCTTTCCGTTCTTCATTTTTGCCAGTGCCCTCTTCAATTCTTTTTGTCCAAATTCCGCATAAAACTCCCATTTCTCCGCATCTACCTCTACTTCTGTTGTTCCCGCCCCTTCATCTCCTGCTACTGATCCTTCTTCCCCCACCCTTTCCAACCTTTCAGCATTTCTCGTCTTCGCCCCATTTAGCAATTCCTCAAAATGTTCCTTCCACTGCTTTTTTGTTATCTTCTCCCCCACCCCCCCCTCTTCTTTTATTTCTAAATTTGTTTATCGCGTCCCACCATTTCACCATATCCTTTGCCTTTCCCACCTCTGCCCAAATTCCATTCCTCCATTCCTCCCTCGCCTCTCTATATGTCACCCTCAGCTTTTTTCGGTCTTTTATCAGTTCCCTCTTCGTCTCTGCACTTCTCTGTTTTACAAACCTTTTTAACTTGTCCCAGACTTTACTTCTCTGTGCCTTGCACTCTTCATTAAACCATCTCGGCAGCCCACTTATTTTTCAATTCTTATTTTTCTTCTGTCTTAACCCTATCCTCTCCGCTGTTTTGATTATTTTTCCCTTCAGCTGTTCCCATTCTTCTATTTCCCCATCCCTCTTCATCTCCTTTTGCAACTCCTCCTGGAACTCTTTCGCTTTTTCCTTTTTGCATATTAGCCTCCCTATCTCCTGCTTTTCTCCCCCCTCTCCCTCTTCTTTTTCCTCTTCCTTTCCTTCACTTTCCCCAATCCCAAATACTATCGGCAAATGATCCGACTCTATTCTTTTCTCCACCCTTAGCCATCTCACCTCTCCTCCCTCCCCTCTATCCACTACTATCACATAATCCAGTACGGATCCACAGTACTCCTCATTCCCCCCTACAAATGTTATGCTTCCCTCCCTATCTCCATTTACCCTCCCGTTTATAACCTTTAATCCTAACTCCTCACACATTTCTAATAATCTTCTACCCTCTGTGTTAACTGTCTTGTCCTGCGATCTTCTGTGTTCATTTTCTCCCTCTTCTGTACCCCCCTCATTCCTTCCCTGCTCTTCCCCTATCCTTGCATTCAAGTCTCCCACTATTATCACTCTGTTCCTCCTTTCTGCTTCCTCCCATATCTTTTCTTTCATTTCTTCCTCCATTTTTCTCCAACCTACATTATTATACGCAGTTATTATTGTTACTGCCCCCTTTCCACCTCTATTTCTCATTATTAATCCATGCCCCCACTCTTTTATTTCCCATTTTGCCTCTTCTTCCTTTCTTATTCCAATCGCCTGTCCTCCTTTAGCTCTTCCTTTTTTTACCCCCTGTTCTCTGCTTGCCGCTTTAAAAAACCATTTATATTTGCCACTCAGTTTTAACTCGACCGTTTTCTCATTTTTCTTCTCCACCCACGTCTCTTGCAAGATTATTACTCCTGCCTCTTCCAAAAACTCCCACGCATCCCCAATCTTGTGTATCCCCGCCATATTCCACATCACCACCTTATTTTCTCTTTGCACCTCCACCCCCTCTCCCTTCTCTCTACTTTCTACATCTTTCCTCCGCCCCTTCCTTTCTCTTCTTTCTTCATTCGCCTCGTAGCTGCCTCCGTCCTCCTCATCGCCGTCCTCCCCGGTCTCCACGAAAGAACCACATCCCTCCGCCTCCTTCTCCCCAAGATTCAATTTCACCTTTCCTCTCGTTCCATCTCCACCATCTTTTCTCCAGCCAAATTTTTCCATATTTTACCTCTGCTTTCCTTCCAAGCCTCTCTTCGTTCATCTTTACATCTTCAAGCCACCTCTGCACTACTCTTTCTCTTCTCGTCATGTCATCTTCAATCCTTATTCCTGTGCCCCTTAGCTCCCTCCTTTTTTTCACTATCTCCATCTTCTCGGACCAGTTTCTGAAGTTTAAAACGACCGCTTCTCTTCCCGCCCTTCTTACCGTCGCTTGCCTTCTTATTTCTTGTCCGCACCATTTTTCAATCTCTTCTACAGCTTGGCTTCCTGTGTATCCATCTCTTTCTCTGAACCTGATGTATATATTATTTTTCCTGTATTCCCTCTCTCTCTTTTCTTCTCTCCACTCTGTCTCCCTCAATCTTGCCGGCCTTTCTTTCATTATTTTCTCCTTTCTTCCGAACTCTTCCGATCTTCTCATATCGCTTCCGTCGCGCCCTCTTGCTCCTCTTCTTCTCACCTCGTGCCATTCCTCCACTGCCTCATGTTCCTCCCGTCTTTCTTCAACTTCTCTGCACCACATCTCCTTTTCTCCCCTGCATCGCCCTTCCCGATTTTCTCGTCTGTTGTTGCTATCCATCATTCTTCTCCTCTCTTCGCCGTCCTCTCTCTCTCCTACATCTCTCTTTTTTTCCTCATTTCTCTTTCCTTTGCTCTGTCCCCCACTGCGAACTTCGTCTTGTAGCATTCCTATTATACCTATCAGCTTGCTTCGCTCCTTGCTCCACTGCTCTCTTTCCTTCTCCATTTTCTCTGTGAGCTCCCTCACTAATTTATTTTGTTCTTGCGTCTCCTTTCTTCTTTCTTCGCAACTTTCACATTGCTCTTCACCTTCTTCCTCACTTATTTTCTTCAGCCTTTCCATTTCCTCCCTCCACCACTGCTCTCTTTCCTTCCTTATCTTTCTTTCCAGCTCTACCAAACTGTTCCTCATGACTCCTCTCAACCTTATTTCCGTCTCGTGTAATCCTCTTATCCACGAATACACATTCTCTTCGCTTTCGCTTTCGCCGTTCTCTTCCTCTGCCATTTCCTGTGTCATCGATCTCTCTGCATTCTTTACTCCTTTTTCTTTGCTGTTTTTCATTTTTTTCAGCATCCTTTTCATCGGTGGCGACTGCAACTCATCTTCTTCCTCTATTCCCTTTTTCCATAAGAACTCTCTGACATCCCTGTTATTCTCTATTTTTTTCGGGCGCCCTCTTTTTGTTACCATCCTTACTCTCTCCTCTTCCTTACCGGCCGCTTCCTTTTTCACCTTCTCATCTTTGCCGCTGCGCTGCTGCTGCTCTATCCCTCCGTCCCTGCATCCGTTCTTGTCCTTGCCCCTTTCCTCTTCCTGCGTCTCGCACATAACCTCTTCTACTACAGCCTGTCTTTCATCCACTTCTATCCTTCCCCTCACCTCACCCCCGCTTCTTTCATTCTCCTCGCTTTTCTGATCAATTCTTCCTCACTTTCACACCTTCACTGCACTCTTCGTTTCCTTTATTCTCCCTAAATTTTCGTAAATCACACCACACTTCCTAGCCCATGTGCACTCTCTACGCTGCCACAACCGGAAGTCTTGTTCTGTTGTAACGGAATTTAAATAAAACCAAATGTTGTGTAAATGTGTGTTTTTTTATTTAAAAAAATATCGCGATTACACAAAGCTTGATAGACCTTTAGCCAACTTTTGAGAGATTTCACATTCGCGCTGGCACAATTGTATTTTATTTGGAGGGAATGATGCGAACATCCTGGTGGAATTTTTGGTAATTTCTTCAACGATGGGCAGAAGAAGAGGGTCAAAGGTGGACCGTCTGGTTGCACTTCAAGAAAAGATATTTCTTTGAGAACAAACTCGTTGATTGGCCGCTTGAAGCCTTAAAGATCAACGATGTAATCCATTATATTAGCTACTTTGTTACGTCCCAGCCTCATGCTCGAACGTTTTTTTTCGCCCCCTTTCAAAAATTATGCAATGCCGACAGTAGGTACTTGTAGACCACGCACATACCGGTATCTTCCTTCGTCGAAGAGCATGGCTTGTAGTATACAAGTACCTCTAGATTTATGGTAGTCGTAAATACTCCCCTTCCGGGAAAAGCCTACCCAATACATACTGTCTACATTTACAGAGAGACCTCACTCGACGTCGCCGCACTCCTTTTTTTTATCATAGAGTTTCCCTAAATTCGGCATAAATAATTTGTCTTAAAACTCAGCAGCAATCGCATCCGGCGTTTTCCCCGAAAATTCCTCCCACATGTGGAACTCAAAAGAGCGACGGGAAAGTCCCTGCAGGATCTTTCCCACGCACAAACCTTTTTTTTATATATGCTTCATTTATTCTTTTTCTCTATCTAAAAGACACTGAAATACTTCAAACCACATGCGTCTCAAAATGCGGAATTTTCTCAAACTTAACTTCAAGAAAATAAAAGCCGAACTCCCCTAAAACAGGATGACGACTCTTGACCATCGCAACCAAGCGTCGCCATCCCCCATGTATAAAAAAACCCCAAGCAATCTTTTCGAAAAACAGGATGACGACCCTTGAAACCCGTCGCGACCGAACGTCGCCATCATCCATGTACAAAGAATTTTTTTTTTAAATAGACTTTTTGAAAAATAAGATGAACCTTGTCGCGACCAAATGTCGCCTTCATCCATACATAGAAAAATATCGAATATCAAATAACTTTCCAAAAAACACGACGACGACCCTTAAACTCTGTCGCGCCTAAGCGTCGCCATCGCGCCACTCTATAGAGATAAGAAACTCCGAAACCAAAGAGGACTATTAAGCCTCCCTTGCATTTTAACTCCGCCCTAATTTCTAAATGCACAAATGCAATCTGTGTATCCTACAACTGCCCAATCCACGATCCTGACTAACCAATGATTTTTAACCTCTATCTCAAAAACTGAACCGTGGGAGGCGCTAATCAACTCCCACCTTTCCCAAGAAATTATTATAAAACCACGCTTCAATCGTCCAAAAACGTTCAATCGTTCAAAAACGTTCTATCGTTATACAAACTTTATCGAGTTCACGTCGTCGTTACGTCCGTTACCTATTGAAAATTTCGGACTTAGAACAAACTTTTGTAAATCTCCGTAAAAAAGAGACTTAGCTCTCCGATGCGTATCGAAACAATTCGAAACCGATTATAAAATTCATACAAACTGTACCGACTTTGATTAAACTTAGTGATCATTACTTTTGATAAATAAATACTCTGTTAATTTGTTATCCGACGGACATTTTTCTTTATTCGGGAAACTTCATCGAAATTTCTCCGGAATTCATCCTTCGAAACATCTCCGAAGAGAATCGAGTGTGAAAACTCAATTGGCTATTATATCCTCGAGCCGCAGACCAAGCATTATCAACTCATTGGCGAAAGATATTTAAACTTTCGCGCTCTAAATTCGGTGGTCACGTGTCTCGCATCAAAACCCCTTCTCGGGACGTAACAACTTCACGACACCGCTGATCGGATTATACTGAACGATACGATCGTGAAGTATGAGACAGTAAGCCGATGTAGGTGCAGGAATATTATTTTTTGACTCAAATTCAAGGCGAACATCCACCGGACCTGTCTTCAACGATTCGTTTTGTTTCCAGCAGTCGATAACAACGAGCGGAGCATACTTCAGAAATTGCGACTTGTTCAACCATGGCTCGGGCTCTCTGTTGTAGTACGCGGATTGGAAATTTGCGTACATCTGATATAGCAAAGCGTACTGATTTTGATCGATGTTCAGATTCAAATTTCTATAGAGATAACATTGCGAATTGAGATACAGTTTGACGTCAGTGATTTTGCAATGATCGAAATGATTCGCATTCTTGTTCTTCTGATTTTTTCGTTCTGTCTGAAATGCGAGGATCGCGTAACGAGGCTTCTCGAGTTGCGTCGATGTTTTCAGGGACCAAACATGTTTCGAGGTGGCCGGTAATAAGGGATATTCGTATAGTTCCCACGTGCGGAAACTCATGGAAATCGGTGAATCCTTGGCAATGTATTTCAAGAGTTGAATTTTCCGTTGATCCGAAACTGTCACATATGGCACGAGCCATTCAATCTTTTGCAGAAAGAGTTTGAAATCCTCATAGGCTGTCTGTACAACGGCATCGTTGTCGGTCTTTGATCTCGACAGAATGAGCTCGTGTTTAGCATTTATTACGATTTTTTGATAATCCTCGGCGAAGCCCAGCAGCATGCATCGATTTCATGCAAAGACCAGCCCGATTCTTTTTCCTGAAAATCTTACATTTTTACGAGCCGTTTTGATTGCACGTATTCCACGAACCATTCATCAATATCCGTTGATAATGAAATGCTTGCGTTCCTCGTTTGAAATGTTTTTCGCTCCTCAATGATCTCGTCTATCTTCGAAAGGTGAAATTTGCAGACTAGAGTAACGTTAACCTTGAGGTTATTTTCTTCTCTCATGATTGTTCTTAATTTCGGCACCACCACTATCTTTGCATCTTCGAGAACATTTTACACATCTTTGTGGCTCAAATTGATTATAGCACCCGTCTTTATTCGACCTTAAAATGCTGATTCTATATCAACCCAAAAATGTTTTGGATTAGTACTATCCTTCAACACATTAGCTGTACTATGACTGTGTTCTATATTTTTTTAACGTGACTGTACTTCTTTCACTACTATATCCCCTATGCGTATATACACATACTATGAAATACAATCCTCTATGGAACTGTGGCAATGTCGCGTTATTATTATTATTATTATTTATCCTATACCTATAATACCACTCAAGTTATTTACAGTTCATATGCCCAGAAAATGCAAACAACTTGCTATTGTTATTGAAATAAATAAATAATTATGGGTGATCAAATGCGTCATAAAGGAAGATTAAAAAAAAAGTACTCAATGAAAAAATAAAAATAAAAAATGCTTTACAAGAAAAATGAAAAGGCAACGATTTGTCAACAAATACCAGTGAATCGAACCTATGCGAAGGCTTTCGTATTGTGAATTTAAAATTTTCAGGCAAAAAATTAAAATGTGCAAAATGTTTAGAAGTACTTTGGCTTGATAATATGCTATAAAATTTTTTGTTTCATGTAAATAATTATCAATTATTGTTATTAAACAAATGTTGGGAATGGTTCTCCTTAAAAATATTAAATTGATTTAAAAATTCGAGCTATTTCTATTTGCTCCGACATTCTACTTGTAACAACGTTGCCACATCGTTTCCATACCACTAGTCATCATATCCCCTCCACAGGAAATAATCGTTAAAACGAGTTATTTATTTTAATTTTTTATCGAAACTATGCGGTAAATAATTCCTACTTTTTTTTTATATTATCAAAATACAGTATTCTAAGCAACAATAGTTTTTCATAGAGATGGTATAAGTAATTCATTGATGAATAAAATTAAATAGATCATTTTCCCACGCTTTCCCCATGCTATGTGTACAAATTATGTCATTTTTAATTGCAAATATCTCAGATCTGATACGGTAAATCATCTTCAAATTTTTACAGTATATGTATTATACATTTAATAGTTTATCTTCTGAGTTTTAAGGAATTCTTGAAATATTGATTTTATAAGCGTACTACCTTAAACCAGCACCACTTATTCGCGCGTTGATACGCTCAATTTTTTCTTTTACCGATAGCAACTTGTCTATACTACCCTGAATTCGTAATTTTTCACCCGTCTTGAGATGAAATGTTCTTAGAATTTTGGTCAATATTTTAATGTTGACATCGCTGAACTTTGTTAATTTTTCTATTGTAATGCGGGAAACGTTGTTTTTGAGCGCAGAGTATGCTCTTTCTAACTCATCAATTATTTTCCGATACTCGTGAACATCCATTGTGAACTGTACGCTTGATTGATCGAAAGTGTTGCAGTTTTCAGCTTAGCGGCTTTAAAGACTTTTTCTCCTATTAATGTTATGAATTACTCCCCTCCCCACCCTTTGACGGCATTTGGTATTGTATCGGTGGATCGTGCTTCGATAGCAACAGTTTGATAAGTAATGAAACGGTTACATGTAAACTATCACGCTAAAAAACCGCTCGTTACATCGTCTCTTTTGTCGATGCGCGCCTCCCTCCCCCATTTTAATGATTTTATTCCTCACATAAAAACCTTTGACGACTACCGCTACCATTTCTCAATGATATTCATCTACGAGGGCAGTCCGATAAGTACTTAGCCTCACTACCCGATAGCGCTACAATCGCAAGAGAAATTGTGTAGTATATTCTCATAGATGGCTACTGACAAAATTTCAGCCGAATCGGACTCATAGTTTTGTTTTGACCGCGTGTAAAAGCGGGCGTGTCCGCGGAATTTAGAAAAATGGAAAAAGAGTAATATCGGTCGGTGATTCGATTCTTATTTTTGGAAGGGGAATCGCGCAGCGAAATCAAAGAGCGCTTGGACGCTGTGTACGGTGACTCTTCTCCTTCGATGGCGACCGTCAAAAATTGGTTTAATAAGTTTCAAAGGTCATCGCCGCCACGGAGGCCTACTTTGCAGACCTCGAAAAAACGTATTTTTCAGACGGGTTAAAGAAGTTGGAGCATCGCTGGACCAAGTGTGTCGAGCTAAAAGGAGATTATGTTGAGAAATAAATCGCCACTTTTCCAAAATTTTCGTTTTTCTTTTGTAGGCTAAGTACTTATCGGACCACCCTCGTATACTGAGACGGATTGCTGGCATCACATCGTCTCTCTCTTCCACTGTCGTCACTTTTTTTGTTTGTTTATAATGTGCGTCAACATCGTGTCGCCCTTTTGGATGATGAAGAGTTAAAAAGATGCACTGTTTGTTTCTCTCGTGCTTTGGTGGTTCGGTCTTTCGTCGAGAAATATGATTGGATCGACGTGTGTTCTATTCCTGCATGTATTAGAAAACATATTTGTTGCATACCGTGAACTTCATTACCGGCAATGCACATTTGAATCGCTCAAAAGTAATATTCTTGGTCGGTCTGTCGGTGCTCGCCATTCGTTTTTTGTCTTCTTCCTGCACTCACATCATTCGTCTCTTTCGATGACTGTTTGGTCGGTCAGTCTCTCATCGGCAAAACATAAATTGGGCATTCGTTTTCTCTCTTCCTCCATATCTCGGCACGTTCGACTCTTCGGAGGTCTCCAACGTTTCGCATCGTTTGTTTCTCTCGCACTTGATGCCCGCGGTCTTTCGTCGAAAAATATGATGCGCTCCCATTGTTTATCTCTTTCGCGCCTGATGGTTCGGTCTTTCATTGAGAAATATGATTGGACCTATGTGTTCTATTCCTACATGTCTTAGCGGGCTCATATGTCGAAAAAACTTTGCTTCTTGCCGAACACGGCTTTTGTTTCTCTTTCTGCTTTTATAAAATGCAACTTGTGCCCTGTCGAATAAAGAGAATGTCATACGTGTCGCCGGGTATAAACACTTAGAGCATCGAGTAGTACCTATTACCCGCGGTTGTCGGTTCTCAAAAATGTATCTTATTTGGCTTGCATATCGCTCTGGTATAAATCCATGGCACCGCCGAGACACGCACCGCTTTCGAGACATTTTGAGTCTCAATAACGAAAAAAGTTCATAGTAAATCAACGCTTGATAAAAAATATTGCATCAGACTGAGCTCGGAAAAATGATCCCTCTCATTTGGTCACCCTAAAATTCCTTTCATAATTGACCGCTATTTTCGCGATCTCGTTTCCAATAAATCCCCGCGCCATAGCGGCGCTTTTCGCGATGTGCTTCGGAGAAATTTCGAGTCTCAATAACGAAAAAAAAGTTTATAACAAATCAACGCTTGATATATACAACGTTCGACGGAATCGGGCGACACGCGCCGTGAAATTTCAAAGGCCTCCCCTCTCCATTTTCCCTCCCACACACCGTGCTGAACGCACAAAACCGCATAAGACAGCGATAAAAAAGATCCATGAATTATCACGCCGATAAAAATGATCAGCGATTGATCGCGCGATCATTAGATGGCGACACTTGTTTTCACCCTTTGGCACCCCTGTCACCTCCGTCCCTCGCAAACCGCGCCGCAATGGCCGCCACGGGAGATTCGGCAACTTTAATATGCCGCCATTCCTCATGGGGACAAAAGAGACTGCGCGCCTTACAGTCAATGTTTTCTCACGAAAAGTATCATCCACACGTGTGGCGTTGATCTGAATTTCCATAACCTTTGTAAGTTGTTATTGAATATATAGTTCTTTTAATAGACTACTGTGGAGAGTGATTATTGTTACGTTCCCGTGAGCTTATCGAATTTAAAGGAGACGCAACACGGTATTGACTTCCCTTTCGGGTCAAGACAATCAAGTCCTTTACCCAGGGCCGGAAGTCACGTCGTCGATATGGGAGGGATGACCGTGGAATAGTGCGTTGGGAGGAAGGGTGAATTATTATTATGCGACGAATTCACACAGTGTACTCACTCTATTTATTTAGTGTATGATATGTTCCGTGCAGGTAGCGTTTTTGTTACAATCTTCCTCGGTGGGTTGTTGCTCTTCGGTTGCTGATATGTATCGGTACAGTTTGAAGTCTTTGGCGTACACTGTTCTCTCTTGTTACATACACACACACATACACATCCAGTGATTAAATATTGTAGTTACACTCAGTTACAAAAGTCTGGTTACAATTTGGTTACAGGCGTAACACGGATAAACTCTGATTTTCACACACTTAATTCGAAGCAAGCTTAGAGTACATAGAAAGCGATTACAATATAGGCTTGGTGCGTGAATAGTCTCGGCGCGGCGCGGTTGAAACTCGACAGAGATTATTTGTCGTACGAATAGAGATCGGTTGACTAGAAGTTTCGATGATAGTGGGAGATTGCGACACAATACTCCGCGAATTTAAAAACTTGATTGAATAGAATTAACGCGACTGATATGTCTGATATGACGCGGCGCGACTTGAGAAGACTAGGTGAAAATTAAAGACCGCGAATGTTCCCGACTTGGACTTAGAGGATTCGGCGAAGACGACGCGCAGTACGACCAAGAGGTCTCGGTGGAAAAATGTCAACTGACTCCGTGGAAAAATCTCGATGGACTGACTCGGTGGAAAAATGTCGATGGACTGACTGATCTCCCTCTTTTGGTCCTCATACTTATACCCCTTTTGTCGCCCGGGAATCGAGAGGTCCAGGCGATGACTCACATATCTCCTCTTTGATTTTCCGAGAATTCTTCATCTTCTTACCCCATGGCCTCCCCCCCCATGATTTTACGAGTATGTTTAGGATCCCCCGCGTGGTCCTCCTACGGGGTGCTGTTGCGTGCAGGTGCTGGTCTCTCGCGAGGTGCGGCCTCCGCGACTCGTGCCTTTAGGTACCCCGAGTATTGATTTGTCCAGGGGTAACGGCGACTCGTAGGTTGGTCCTCTTCTTCTGCTGGCCGGGGAACTCGCGTTTGGTCCCTTCCTGGTATCTTCGGATTTTACGGCATTTCTGGCGCCTCGAATGTTGACGTGGGGGTCTCGAGTGATCGGACGGTGTGGCTCCCCTTCGTTTGCGGATTGATTTTGCGCGATACTTTTGCTCATTTATAGATTTGCAATAACACATGTCAGGCAACTTTAATTGTTAACATCGTCCCCTTACAATAGTATTGATCCGCGCGGGCTTGGCAGCGCAAAACTCCACATGGTTGAAAAGGAATGCTTGGACGTAACAATTATTGACCTTGGTTGTCGTCATCACCCACAATCTCCATAATTGGTGACCCCGATTCAAAAACGTGCTTCGTAACCTCAACAAAAAAAAATGACGCCCACATCGAACGACGATCCGCAACCTGGTTCCACCACCGGTCCACCGGCATAAGTACAGCCTACCGTGGAAGCTATAGAACATTGCAAACTGCCGGACTTCTGGAAACAATCGCCTGATCTCTGATTCCATCAAATTGAATCAGTTTTTCGTACGTGGAGAATTACCTGTGACCACAGCAAGTATCATCTCGTCATCGGTAAGTTCGACGCAAAAGCGATTAAAGAAGTCGTGGACATAGTTCGGAATCCACCTAATGAAGATAAGTATATTTACTTAAAAAACAAGCTCATGCAGCGATTCTCAGACTCTGCCGACAAACAATTACACAGAGTCTTGATGCAGCTCGAGCTCGGCGACAAAAAGCCTTCGCAGCTTTTACGTCAAATGAAAAATCTTGCCGGGAACAAAGCGTCCGAGGACGTTCTGCGAGTAAAATGGCTGGATCTCCTTCCGGACTTCGCACACCGTCTCCTGAAAATCATCAAAACACAAACTCTTGACGAGCTCGCTGTGATTGCAGATGAGGTGCTTGAAAATTACAGTGGCACGCATGTGATGGCAACAGACAGTCTAGGCACAATCCTTCATCGGTATCAAACCGAGAAGCGCGAACCAAGTCTGGCACTGGCTGAGTCGCCGCAGTCGGTGGCAATTCAGAAATCTCTGGCCGAGTTACTTTCTGTCTGCAAGGAACTTGCTAAAAAATCAAACGCTGACTCTGACTTTCGCAGATCTCACTCTAAGTTTCGTACGCGTACTCGTTCCACATCGCAGCCCGGGCTATCATTCTATCACCAACGATACGGTGCGAAAGCTCATCGCTGTATGCAGCCCTGCACCTCAACAGATCCGTTAGCTCCCAGGCCGCAGTCGGAAAACTAAAAGAGCTGCCGTCCATACTGGTGGTCGACGACAGCAGCAATAATGTCATGCTGGTTAACAGTGAACTTCGCCTACACATTTTTGACCATTCTTCTCAACTCAGATTCTTAATTGGTTCTGTCGTCTCGCTGGTGCCCAAAAGCTATTTCAAACAAAAACTTGCACCTGCCGACCTAAAACTCTACTTCGTCAACACCACGGTGATCACCACCTACGGTCAACGAGTTCTATCAATCCACCTTGGTCTGCCAAACACCTTCAAATGGGCTTTCATCATCACTGATGTCAAGACAGCCATCATTGGGGCTGATCTACTAGTCTATTACGGACTCATCATCGACTTCAGAGGACGGCGATTGATCGACTCTTAAACTCTTGCCATCGCTCTTGGCAAAGCATGTGCTGCTACGGTCCTCAGCGTTTTAACGGTAGAAAATCTCAATGTACCAGACACACCTCGAGGTAACGAGTACATTACTTTACTCAACAAATTTGACGATAACACACGGCCTCAAACTTCGCCACGCACTGATACCAACAGTCCGGTTGCCCATCATATTGTCACTTCTGGACCACCAGTCATGGAACGACCTCGTCCCCTCACAGGCGACAAACTCAAAATTGCTGAAGCCGATTTCGATCTCCTTCTACATCACGGCGCAATCTGTCCGTCCAGCAGTCAATGGGCTAGCCCTCGTCACATGGTGCCTAAAAAGCTTGGTGGCTGGCGTTCGACCGGTGACTACCGAAAACTTAACGCACAAACTGTGCCTGACCGGTATCCGGTGCCGTACATCGAGGACATTTTTCAACGTTTTCATGGAAAAACTGTCTTTTCAACCATAGATCTCGTTCGAGCCTACCATCAAATACCTGTTGTTTCCGAAGACAGCGAGAAAGCAGCCGTGACAACACCATTTGGTCTTTTCGAATTTCTTGGCATGCCGCCAGGACTTCGGGATGCTACACAAACGTTCCGGTGACACATGGACAACGTCTTGCGCGGATTGGACTTCGTCGGATGCTTCATCGACGATTTCATAATTATGTCAAGAACATCTTCATGAAGAAGATGTTCTGAGATGTTGAAGAACATCTTCAACATCTCTGTTGAAGATGTTCTTCATGGAAGCTTGTTTCTCAACACAGTTTTCGAAATCTTACGAACGCATCGCCCCCGCCAGACAGGCTCCAAGCTATCCGAGATTATCCCAAACCGGAAACGATCTGCGATCTTCGTCGATTTCTTGGGATGCTTAATACTATCGTCGATGCATTCCGCAAGCTGCTCAACTCGAAGCTCCGCTGAACGACTACCTAAAAAATAAAAAAATAAAACGACAAACGGAAAATCAAGTGGAATGACGTTTCTGAACGGGCCTTCGAAGACTCCAAAAATAGCATCGCTACTGTAGTAAAAACATCGTTCCTATCATCGTCAGCTCCACTAACTCTCACGACAGACGCTTCCGACTTCGCGATTGGTGTTTCACTTGAGCAACTTGAAGACGACGTCTGAAAACCCATCGGTTTTTTCTCGAGAAAGCTATCGCCTACGGAAACGCGTTACAGCACCTACGATCGTGAACTTCTGGGTATTTTCGCTGCAATTAAATTCTTCCGTCATATTCTAGAAGGTCGACACTTCGTCATCAAGACTGAACATCGTCCTCTCGTCTACGCCTTCGCTCAACGATCCGACAAAGCTTCTCCGAGACACCTCCGCCAGCTGGACTATATCTCCCAGTTCACGACCGAGATTGTCCACATCGGCGGCAATGAAAACGCCGTGGCCGACGCTCTCTCGCGCATACGCGCAATTTCGATGCCGAGTTCCCTGGATCCTGAGACTCAACGCAGCTCAAACCGACGTCGAAGAACTACAACGCCTGCAAGAAAATAGCTCACTCAAACTACAACGGCTCTCGATCGAAGGTCGCACCATCTTCTGCGACATTTCTTCCGGCTGGGTCAGACCTTACATCCCGCGAAGACTTCGACAACGTGCATTCAACACCATCCATGCCCTTGCTCACCCGAGTGGCCGAGTCACTGCGCGTCAACTACGCGAGAAATTCGTTTGGCCTGGAATAAAAAAGGACGCTCTTTCTTGGTCTCGGGAATGTATCCCCTGCCAACGAGCCAAGGTTCATCACCACAATCGATTGCAGCCAATGAAAATCGACGTTCCAGACAATCGTTTCGACCACATTCACCTCGACATCATCGAATTGCCCAAAGTTGGTGAGTTGCGATATTGTTTAACCATGATTGGCAGGTTTTCTCGATGGCCGCTTGCAGTGCTCATGAAGGATATGCTGGCTGACACCGTCGCTTCGATTTTCTACAAAAACTGGGTCTGTCAATACGGAACACCTTTAACCATCACGACTGACCAAGGCTCCCAATTCGAATCCGCTCTCTTCTCGGCTCTGGTCAGCATGGTCGGTGCTCGGAGAATTCGAACCATTCCTTACCATCCGCAATCTAATGGCTTGGTGGAAAGGCGGCACAGGACTCTCAAGGCCGCTCTAATGTGCAATGCACAAACACCCTGGCCGGAACTGCTTCCCATAGTGCTCCTTGGGCTCCGCACCTCCTTCAAAGACGATCTTCGTGCTTCACCTGCAGAAATGCTCTATGGAACGGAACTGGAGAATTTTTCGTCACCGAGAGCATTCCGGCAAATCCTCAAATTTTCTTGGAAAAATTCCGAGAAAACATCAAGAGCATCCGCCCAACGCCGACCGCTCATCACATTAAGGCGTCTTCTCACTTTGGAAATTTAAAAAAATCGATTTTTTTTTTTTTTTAATTTTGAAAGTACATATCTTCAAAAATGTCATCTCGAAATTTCATAAAGATCGGACGAGTCTAACTACATTTTTTGGCGACCGTTAGGTGACTACCTGAGAGTACCCGGCGATCCCTTTCACGCCGCTCGGACGGTCCCTGTATATCTGACTCTATACAATTGAATAGCCGTGTTCTTTTGTTAATGTAGTACCCCTTGCTTAGGTATATTCTGTTTTCGGGTCTATACTCATGTAATAAGACCTTAACACGTGCATTTTTCAAAAGAAAATCACTCGGCAACGATGCTAAACTGTTATTTCATCAGTCTAATTTGAAACTTCGTAACGGCAACATCTCTGCGCTCAGGATTGTTATAATGGATAAAAAGACTTCGCAACAAAGTGCCACGTGGCGACGTCCAAGTTCGAAATCTAAAAAAAGAAAATTTCGTGGAGTGCTTCCACACCAGTCTGAAGCAGATACGAGTCATGCTAGTGCGAGTGCAGCAAAATTAAAAAAATCGGACGATACAAGTTTCGATGTACACATCGATCCAACGGCTGGATATAGTATTATTCAGTTTTTTCTTGTTTTTTCTACATTACAACAATATGTGAAGTGTAAAGTTTGTAACAAAGATGTTTCTTTTACAAAGTACGGTCAGCGAGGACTCGGTTTCAAAATTTGTGTGACTTGTGATTGCGGAGAAAAATATATTAACTCATGCCCATTAATCTCAACTGGGTACGAAATCAATCGTCGTTTAGTGTACGTTATGCGTTTGATTGGTGTTGGATTGAGTGGTATCAATACGTTTTGTGGGCTCATGGAACTGGGACATGGAATCAATTCCACCGTTTATTATCAAATACTCAATTCGATCGCCATCGCAGTGCAAAGTGTGTTCGATATAGTGACGAGCAAGTCTGTCAAAGAAGAAAAACTGTTGAACGCTCAACACGGAGAACCCGAAGACGTTTTAACCGTTTCAGGTGACGGTTCCTGGCAGAAAAGAGGATTTTCTTCTCTTATTGGAATCGTGTCATTAATATATAAACACAGTAAAAAAATTGCAGACGTCGTTGTGAAGTCGAGTCACTGCAAAAGCTGTGAATCGAAAAAAGGTATGAAAGACACGATCGAATATGCACAGTGGTATGAAAAGCACAAACTAGTTTGTAGTGCTAATCATTCAGGTAGTTCTGGAAAAATGGAGGTTGACGGTATATGTGAGATGTTTTTGCGATCACTCGAAAAATTTGCTGTGCACTACGGTTTTTACATCGGTGATGGCGACACTAAAACTTTTAAAATATTGTTCGATACAGCACCGTATGGTGAAGACTTTGTGGTTAAGAAGTTGGAGTGCGTATTACACGTTGCGAAAAGAATTTTCAAGCGTGCTAAGGACGCTAAGAAAATTCTTACACAAAAGAGAAAAGCTGCAAAGAAAGACGCTGAAAAACCTTCACCAAAGAAAAAAGCAGCCAAGAAAGTTGTAGTAAAAAAAAAAAAGTTGTTATAAAAAAAGTTCCTGTCGTAAAAACCCAAGATTTAACAATAAAATTGATGACAGAATTATCAACAAATTACTCATTGGCAATTCGAAGAAACCTGAATTCTGTCGAAGATATGCGCAGGGAGATCTGGGCAGGATACTATCATAAAATTTCAACCGACAGCAACCCACAGCATACGTATTGTTCAGACTCATGGTGCAAGTACAAGAAAGCAGTGAAAAACAATCAGATAGAAACTTTTAAACATCCTCCTGCTCTAGCTGATGATGTTCAAGAGGTTTTGAAACCGATCTATGAAGAACTGACGAAGGACGAGTTACTGGAACGATGCCTCGGAGGAAATACCCAAAATAACAACGAGTGTTTCAACAGCTGTGTCTGGGCAATGGCGCCGAAACACGTTTTTACGGGAAGAAAAACCGTGGAAATTGCTTGCCAAACAGCGGCATGCATTTATAACGAAGGGCTACAACCTGTTTTAAAAATTTTGGAGGTGATGGGTGTCAAACTAGGCCCTATCGCCGTTCAATACGCCGAGAAACGCGACAGTGATCGCGTACGCGTAGGGACCCGCCGCAGCTCTAACGCTTCAAAAGAGACTAGCTCGAGACGAAGGGAAGCTATTTTGGACGAACACACCTTCTACGAAGAATCGGAAGGTCCATTGTATGGAGCAGGCATCGCTGATTAACCCGAGGTAAGGTTTTTTCATGATTTTTCTGCAACCAAAACTTTAAACGCAGTTATCTCAAAACAAGGTTTTTCGGTGCTTTGTTGATGAAATTTCGGAAACTATCCGGCCGATTGTCATGAAATTTGAATGACATATGCTTCATAGTTATGGCTATAGCGCATATCATCAGATTTTTGAAATTTTGATTTTAAGAATTTTTTTTTTACAAAAAACTGCAAAAAAATCGTGGTTTTTTTTTACTTTTTCGAAAAACGTGCGCCATTTTGTTATTTTCGCGAATATCAAAAATCTGATGATATGCGCTGTAGCCACTGACATACTGAATCTAAAACAGTTTTATTTTTTTGTTTCAGACGACCCGTCTCGGAGATACCATCAACAAGCCACGACCATAACATTTTTACACGGGTTTTTCGATGCTACTGATGTATTATAATAATTGTTTAAAAAAATTAAAAAAAAATTTTTTCATGTACTTGAAAGATGTGTTTATTACATAGGATCCGTTTTATCCCATAATTTTAAGCAAAAATCCTCGAAAAAAAATCGCAAAAACAGCCTATTTTTGAGGCGCTTAAAGTGAGAAGATGCCTTAAAGCCGGCCTTTCATCCTAAAGGATCGACAGACATGCACTCATGTTTTTCGCCGAATCGACGCCGTCAAACGACCTCTCGAGCCGCCTTACTCAGGACCACATGAAGCGGTAAAGAGAATTGACGACAAAGTCTTCGTCATCCTAGTCCGCGGCGAGGAAAAGACGATATCCGTCGACGCTTTGAAACCCGCCTACATTGCCAAAGAAGATGTCCCGGGGCACGCCGATCCCCTCGTTCCAGAGAAAAATCGCTCGGTCGCCGTGGACAAGCCGCTAACGTACCTACGCTACAAAAATTAAAAAAACGGTTTCGTTCCTTCCACTGCGCTGAAGTTACTGGGGAGGGAGTAGTTGTGGCACCCCTGTTACCTCCGTCCCTGGCAAACAGCGCCACAATGGTCGCCACGGAAGATTTGGCAACTTCAAGATGCCGCCATTCCTCCCGGGGACAAAGGAGACTGCGCGCCTTGATAGTCAGTGTTTTCTCACGAAAAGTATCATCCACACGTGTGGCGTCAATCAGAATTTTCATAACCTTTGTAATTTGTTATTAAATATATAGTTCTTTCAATAGAATACTGTGGAGAGTGATTATTGACCCTGGTTGTCGTCATCACCCATAATCTCCATAACCCCCTCCCACCTCCCTACCTCGCCCATTCCACCCCTTCGAGGGTTCGTGTCCAGGCTAAAATATAAATATAAATATAAATATAGTTTTTTGAAATTTTTTTTTAATGTACCTTTGTTTTTGCGAAAAATCCATCTAAGTAAATTAATTTCTTTATAAAAAAAAGTTACATTGCGAAAGTGTAAAAACAAAAGTGTTTGATTGATATAAACGTTTAAAAGAAAGTAAACAAAAAATTCTTTTTTTATAATTGAAATCTTTTTTCTTAAACTTTTTATTAATCTGTCACTCCTTTTTTAATAACACACATGTAAACAAATTTCAATCTGTACGATTTTTTTTTACGGATATATGAGCGTTTATGTAGAAAAAGCACTTCTTATTTGTTACCTCATAGTTCCTAATTTATCGAGCATACAAAAATCGAGCGAGTTAGATTGTAAAAAAATCATAAAGTATAGACATCCTTAAATTTTTTTAAATATTGCCGAAAGTATTGCATCATGATAAGTATGTACAGGACCTTTTATGTAATTTTGTATCATTTCCGCCACTTCGGAAAGGTTATGGTGACGTGAGATCTGAAACGATGTTCCAATCACCGATGATCATGGTAGGAATTCAATCGTAATTTGTAAAATCGTAATTGAAAAAAAATATTTGCTATTTTTTGGTAGTTTTTCACATAAAATATGCCATATTGTTTTTTAGAGTCATACAAATTTTAAAAACTCCGGAAATCTAAAGAGCACACCCGAAAACACTAAAGTATATAGTTGCCCAGTAAACACAAAGTAACAGTAACATAACGTACATGTTGGAATTTCCGCCTCAATAATGTAGCTGTTAGTACTAGGGCTGTTTTATTGCAGTTATATTGTTGAGGCGGAAATTCCAACATTTATGTTATGTCACTGTTGCTTTGTGTTTACTGGGTGTCTTTTAAATCCACTCAAATTTTCTTATTGAGTTTGGAGCTCAAGCACCAACCAAAAATGTGTTCTCTTCGGTGTTAATGGGTTAACTTGGCACAAATTTGAAAATAATGAGCAGAATGAGGAGTCTTCAAGTTCTTTTTCTAAATTTGTCATTTTCCCTCGTACTTACTTTGTTACTTTTTATTAAGGCAGTTGGTTTTTCGCGTACGACAAGAAATAGCGCGCCACCGTACGACGCGCTTTCAGCTTCGGGTATTTCCGACCGCGTTCGGGATCGTGCGCGGTGCCGAAAGCGGCGACCATTATCGTTAATCGTCTTCTGGCATGCTAATAGAGAATTTCGCTGTATTTTTCTAATTATCATTAAAGAACAAACGTGTTATATAAAATCGATAATTGTGAGTGTTTCTTTGTGCCTCCGTCCTTTCCTCACAGGCCATTAATATAGACTCGATCTGAGAAAAGTTTTATCACTTTTATTTTTCACACTATATTTGAAAAAAAAACCTTTCGAAGAAAGCTACTATTTTAATTACTTATTGGTGTACATTTTTTTCTTTTTAAAATTTTAAATGTGGATTTCACTTCTTTTTATAGGAAACCACTAATCATATAAGACCAAAAAAAAACTAAAAAAAATGTCTTTAAGCTTTAAGACTTTGACATCGGAAAAGATTGAAAGATTTTAACATTCAGCACTGACGTTTTGATTTTTCGGTGATTTGCCTACTTCACGACATGACGGATTTGATATGTATATTATTTTGAAATTCAGTAGAGAAAAATCAGCTCAAAATTGTGAGTTTGCACATATTAGCTGACCAAATCCTGCTTTAACTAGGCTCAATCGAAAGAAAAATATCATATTGAATCGGTAAAATGTCATTACATTTTCGATTAAGGGAACGGTTTCGGAAATGTATGTCATTTAAATTCCTGTTTGACAGCTGGAAGCACTTTTTCCTGTATAATGTTTTGATATAACAATACCCTGTATAATATCCCTGGCAGGTCTCTGGCGTCAGGTGATAACATTTTTTAAAATTATTTGGTGTCGAGACGCTGCTGTGTCTCTAGTTATGCATCCTTATTGTCATTAAAAAGGGATTGCGATAGTGAAAATATTTTTCAAAAGTCTCTTTCTAAATATCGTGACGTTACGTCACGAGTAGCTCCGACTTGCTCGCCGCAAGTCCACCACGCACGTCCCCCCCGTCCCCTTCCCTCGCGCTATTTTCCCCCTCGAGATCCCTGTTTGCCGCTTTAATTAGTTTTAAGCCGTTCAATAATGTCGTGATAAATCTTACCAGAATTGTAAGTAGCTTTAAGTAATTTTAAGTTCATTAAAATACACCACCACAGCACAAAACCGTTCGTGTATCGCATTTCCTCCACATCCCCCCCCCCCCTTTCTCCCACCCCCTTCACAGCATCAACGATGGACCCGTCGAGATCACCGCCCGGAGAGAGGGATTATCCCGTCACCACCACCCCGGGGGTGCATCATTATCAACGCGGAGGAAGTACATTCCTCGTAAAAAAATCCCTATCAAGTCGCGGAGGGAGTCCCGTTCCTCGCGTACTTCATCGTCCGGCGGAGGAGCCCCTATTCCCCGCCATTATATTTCGCGCCTCGTTCTCGAGATTACAGATCGTAGTAGTTACTCCCGAGTCCGCTAGGTGCCACAACCATTAGAGTTTGACTAACAAAAAGAACTTTGGTGGGGGTGCGCGTCCTACGGCGCGCGCCCGTATTGCGTCATATTCTTTCGTTGTGCGCTAGGAGCAACATCGTTAGAGAGTTGTGCAGGATTATTTTTTGTGAAGATTAGTGAAGATTGTTAAAATGTCGAAAAGGAAATACAAGCAGGAGTTAGAGGAGATGAGAAAGAAGATGAAATGGATGCAGGAATCTTTAGAAGTGCTGCAAGCATTGAAGGATAAAGAAAGCAGCGAAGTTTCGTCGGAGGATGGCGACGAGGATGATGGTCAGCAGATCGACTTGGACGGTAAAAACAAACATATATATATATATATATAGCGGTCACAGGCGTTCTGTTAGCGGACAAAGGGACCGTTAAGCGAAAAGCTCGGAGGACCCATAAAGCTATCCTGATGAGCTCTTACGAGATATGAGACATATCAGAGATGCGGCTGATGAGCTGGCACGAGAGGCCTGACAAATCAGACCAAGAAACATGTAATCTTGCAAGACAAGACAATGCGCGTGGTCCTCGAGCATAATGAGATGACAATCAAAACAATGGTCATAATAATGATAAAAATTAACGCCTGTAATTTCAAGAACGAACCGCAAAAAAAAAAAAAAAAAAAGTATCTAGAGTGATAGATTGTTAAAGAGAGTAGTAGAAGCTTCTCTTCGACAACTTAAATTATTTATTTATTTATTTTCCTTTCTTTTCGTTTTTTATTATTACTCCCCTTTTTTCCTCTCCATTCAGACTTGTTAGTCACAAATGACAAGGAAAATGTCGGTCCAAGAGACAATGATACGGAGAAAGAATCCGGAGATAAGTCGAAAGACGAAAAACAAGTTGATCAGGCGGTTCTCGAGGTGCTGGGCGAAGACCCATCAGAGCCCAAGGGCTTCGAATTTGACCTTCACACCTCGCTAGCCAGCCGGTGGAAACATTTTTTATCACATGGGATACCGGTAGCCGAAAAAGAGGTACTGCTTGAAAAATACGCCCGCAAGGAAGGTTTTGAAGCCCCAGAGCTTAATCAGGAGATCTCTGCGGTGCTAAACGAAGCCGGGCGAAGAAGAGATGGTTTCTTGATAGAGGTGCAAAGGCTGGCTGGCCCGACGCTCATGTCTGTAGGCATGGCGATATCGGCCCTTTTAGACGAAGAGGAAAGTATCGATAAGCTTTCCTTTTTGGAGAATTTAAACGATGCGGCGAAACTGGTCGCAGAAATTCATTTCCGGCAAAATGAGTCAAGGAAGGCCTTTATCTTACCGTCAGTAAGCAAGCAAGTTAAAGAATTACTCGGCAAGACGAATTCGGATGCCTTTTTATTTGGCAAGGGGCTGAGCGAGAAAATAAAAGAATTCAAAGCCCTTGAGAAGATCGGACCGAAGAATACGTTCTTACGGAAGGTGGCCAATCGCAGTCAAGGACAACCAGGGTCTTTAAACTTCAGGAGCCCGCAAGGAAGAAGACCTTTCCAGAACCATGCGGGCAATTTTCAAGCAGGCAATCAGGGCCGACCAAGGTTGTCCTTCAAAGGCAGGCAGCCCTTCAACCCACGAGGCCAGAGCACCAGGACCAGACCAAGGAGAGGGAGATAGATAGAAAAGTAGGTAGGCTAGCAGGCAGATTAAGAGAATTTAAAGAAAACTGGAGATCGATTACAAGCGATGCATTTGTCGCCTCGTTCGAAGAGATTACAGCCCACCCGGGAAGATCATTAAAACCCAACCCTTATAAGAACAACAATTGGGGGCACTCTGAAAAATATGACGCAATACGGGCGCGCGCCGTAGGACGCGCACCCCCACCAAAGTTCTTTTTGTTAGTCAAACTCTAAAGGTTGTGGCACCTAGCGGACTCGGGAGTAACTACTACGATCTGTAATCTCTTCGAACGAGGCGACTCATATAATTACGATCGGACAATTATCATCAGCGTTACACGGCGGAGAGAGTCCTACTCCCCGTGAACATCGAGAATTCGGTAACCGAACCACTGCCACCATCTCTGGCTAGCCCTCTCGTCCCGAAAATCATCATGCATCGACGTCCGGGGAGGAGTATCTACCGACACCTCGTCTCCGCGGCCCGAATTAACATGGATCTACGATCGACAAATCATCACCGTGCTGCCCTCCTTCTCCCATCCCGCGTATTAACCTCCCGAAAATTTGCTCTCACTTTCCCCCGTTACGCGAAGAACACGGAAGCCGCTCGAACAATCGTTACTTACGAGCGAGACGTGGTGCGAATAAGAAGCGAATAAGTCCGTAGCGTATTTCTTATATTGCGATCCCCCTTTGCGTTTTAGTCAGTATCTTGCGATCCCCCTTAGCGTAATTCCTTTGAGTTTCGTTTTTTTGAGTGAGAGTGTTCCAGTGTGAAAGGGAAAGGATTGAGAGAGAAGTTTTTGTGAAGAGAGAGTTGGAAAAGAGAGAACGAGAGAATTGCGTGTGTGAGGAAGGGAAGGAGGAAATTGTGATTGAGAGTGTGAGGAAAGAGAGAAAGGACCGAATTTCGAGGATCGCCAATCGTAAGTTGTTTCTTTTCTCTACCGGTCCGGTTATCATTTTTTTTTGTAATTGCGTTTTCTTTGCGAGTGGCCACGAGGCCAGTATTTCCCCCTTTGCGTTATGCGTGGTGCATTCCCCCATTCCCCCATCGGACCCCTTTTGCGAATTTCCTTTTCCTGAGCAATCCTCACCGTGTATCCCCCCCGTCGTTATCGCGCCCTCGAGTGCCTTTTCTTACGCCATCAGTTTTTTTATTAATTCGATTATGCGACTTTTGTTTTTCTCTGTGGACTCGACGGCACAGAGTAAGAGGCGTGTAGCGCTCGGGAACCTCGCCCCTGAGATCCCTTCCTCTCCCCCCGCCTCCTTTTGCGTATTTAATTCCTGCCATTTAAGTTATTGTGAATTGTTTGCGAGTTCGCGACAAAACTCGTTGGCGCCCAACCATTGTTCTTTTTCTTGGTAGTTTAGAATATAATTTTTTTATTCCTTCTTTATTTTTGATTTTCTTTATATTCTCTCGTATTGTTTCGCCTTCCCCCGGAAAAGGCGTCACGATATCAAAAAGTGGAAATGCTACAAATTAAACACAAGGGATGTTTTTCTTCCTATCGTTCAGTACAGAATTTCAGCAATCTAATGAAAGTCCTGAAATTGTATCCTCAAATTCTGGATACTGGAAATTCGTTAATCCTAAATTTCATC
This sequence comes from Heteropelma amictum, assembly GCA_959613375.1. Taxonomy (NCBI): domain Eukaryota; kingdom Metazoa; phylum Arthropoda; class Insecta; order Hymenoptera; family Ichneumonidae; genus Heteropelma; species Heteropelma amictum. Next base: position 4,436,253 of record OY390728.1, on the reverse strand, counting down.
AAAGGTAGGTAAATTTTTGTTTTCAAACCTGCGAATGGTATCCTTGGAGTCGTCCTCCAAGCGTTGTTATCGTGGTTTTGTCAATATTTTTTCTGCAGTCTAAATACGCTTTAATGTAAATGGGAAATGGTATGAGTCAATTCTTTTCATTAGTCAGTAGTTAATAAATTTTGCATTATATTTTTATCTTATCGCACGTAGTCGTACACTTTTAGGCTTTAATTCTTTTGTTTTTCTTTCCCTTAATAATAATTTAACGAAGCTTGATACAAGCGGTACGAACGGAAGAGTGCAGATTTAAGGCTAAATAAGAGCAATTTACATTTCCCGAAAGGGCAGGAAGAAACAAACTGGAAACTCACTGAACTACTCAGCTTAACATTACATCCATTGTAAATGTACAGTAATTGTTCCTGGTTCAATACCTATGACATTCGATCGCGACAGAACATATACTGACAGTTCTATTCGTATAACTGTTTAATTTGTACTTATAAGCGTGTGTGTGTGTATGTGTACATAGGGAGCTTCATGCTAACACAGCGTAAGGCGCAAATTCACATTTTTTATTTTGCTGAAACTGTGCTATCTTTATGTGCTCTATGAAAAACTGTTTCTGATGTTGATAGTTTTTTTTAAATTCGATTTGTATTTTTTTTTTGTAAATTTTTTTAAATTTACAAATGGACAAAAAATTAGTTTAAGAAATTAATTAATTTTGAAAAAAAAAATTAGTCATTTTTTCTAGATTTGATGGGTATTTGGTGCCAAATTATAAGAGGAACAACGCCATTTTCTTAAATTCTAATAATCATTACTTGATGTTTAAGGAGTAATAAGCATGCTCTTTTAATCTTTGTTGAAACTGTTTTTAGGCATGTATTTAGCTGAACAAAAACACATTGGTATTTTTTGCAGTATTTCCAATATGGCCGTGGATTTTCTAAAATTCCAGAGAAAGCAAGTTTCTTTAGTTTTTTTCAGATTAACATTAAGGATTTTAAAAAAACCTTAAAAAACAAAATGCGCTTGTAAAGAATCGATCGAGGTTTTTGAAATCCTCCTTTCGATTGTTGTACGATCATTAGTTCGCGGGATACCTAAGATCAAAGTCAAAAAGGTAACTTTTTATTCAGCCGCCGATACCTCAGCAACAAATCGTCGTGCAGAGTCCGAAAACACCAAATTGAAGCTAAACGATCAAGATCAATGATCGGAACATTGGTTTAGTCAGAAATCAAAATTCGGAAATCATGGAGAACTTTAAAGAGTGAGAAAATTGTTGTCTCGCGACTTCTCTTTTGATTTTGCAATGAGCGCTGCACAAAAGAAAATTTCATTAAAAAATCTCAAAACTGGAGACTTAAAGCTTCAAAATATGTTTTTTTTTGCATTTCTATACCATCATTTTTCACGGACGTACAGCGTCTTGAAAATCAGTGAAAAACTCGTGAAATTTGTCTGCTCCTTCAATTTTTTGGGTAAGTTTTACAATTAAAAATCTCGTTTAAAAAACCGATCCACTATTTTCAGAACTTCCGGTTATTTGCATTCGCAACGTTTAAATACCCGTCAATTTTCGAAAAAAGAAAAAAACTGTTAAATGGTAGACATTGGTAGAGTAGATAAGTATTAGAATTTGTAGTAACAGTATAAACATTAATTAATTAATTAATTTGTGTAAACAGTATATTTGTGTGAGAGTTAATGGAAAAAATCGATCGATACATTCATTTAAAATAAAACGATAAAAATACGTTTTAACCGTAAAATGAAGTCTTCGGTAAAAAAAGTTTTGATATTTTGTCGACTTATACTATTGCAAATTTTCCTTAAAAAAACACAATTAAAAAAAACACAATTTAAAAAAACATGCGAATTGCTGCTTTTTCTATCGCCCATACGATACGATGCAATGAAAAAAGACCATTACGCGCGTGGTCGTTTTCGCATCAAACTATCGACTCGGCGACTATCATTATTAGTTGTTTAAGAAGGTAGCATTTGGAAAAAAACCATCATAATTCTCAAAAAACCATACCTTATTAACGGGTGGATAAAAATTTAAAAAATTGCGGAACCATTTTGGGTAGAGTACGAAAGAATACGGAAATTTCAGCCAATTCAAAATAGTCAATTTTCACGTTAGGTCGGTTTGGCATAGAATGCTCCACATACGCATACATTTTTTTACTTGGGGATGGGAGCATTAGGCCATGCTGAGGCCAGTTTGCGTAAGTTGGGTTATCTACGAAATGGTCCTTATACTTATTTCTTTCAAAAGATCACCCTTTTTTATTCCCCTTTCCTCTGTGCTGTTTCTACATGCCTATAGATTTCCAAATGCCAAACGTTTATTCATACATTATCCTACATAGGCCAGTTTGTTTGCTTAAATTGCCTACATAATTCATCGCGCTCATTGGTCGGCATTTCACTATTCCCACTCCCTACGATACAACTTTGTGTATTATAAAGAAAAATAATGACTGGCGAAAAAGTTGCAGGGTAATGACTTATTTACGCTACGGTAAATCTAATTAATTAAAGGGTCGTGTTGTTAAAAATATCCACATTGATTCGATATGGCCCGCTATCTGAAAGAGAACGATAAATCATTTGAAATAATAACCGTAACATTGCTAAGGTTTGCATACAATCATTAACGCTAAAATATCATACATAACTCTGCTCACCGATTGTTGTTTTTTTTGACGTTTTTTTTGTTCTTCATCACGTAGGTTTACTACAGTACAAGACAATTTCGACAATGTTAAAAGAAATATTTCGCTATTCGTCAGTTTGAACGAGAACATTTAGTGTGCGCGGATACCGCACTTGTCCAAGCAGTCCTTGCGCCGACTCGACTCGAGGAAATCCTCGAGGTTCAACGGCAAAAGGTGAGCCTAAGTCCGGTACGAATTGCACCTGACATCCTCTCAAAGGATTTCGTGATGTCTCATCGAATTTCCTCGTTTCTGTGTAATATAAATGGTTTTAGAACAAGAGATTTTCAGGCACACGAAAAAAACTTTAAATCGAATTTTATTCTAATAGCATTTCCCCACGCATTGCTTCATAAGAAATTATATTTCCGCGTACAAAGATTTTGGCGTTTCGAGATTTAATTCTCTTTCTAAAACGTGTCCCGCACTATCGGGAATAATGTTTAATTGGCGTCTGTGTGCCGCTTCATAACTCACCTTTCCTCTTCCTTAGCGATAATTCCGGTAGACAAAAGTCTAGGCTCCAATCTTCTGCGTCTTTCCTCAATAGCTTCAGCATCCAAACTTGAAGTTGCGTGGAGAGATGTTTGACTCATCGAGGCATTAATGTGCCTTGTTTTTATAAGTGGTGGATGCCGTGATTGGGGTATTGCGAAGGCCCGTCTGAGAGCCCCTCTTGGTGGTGAAGGAGGTGGATATGAGATACCTACAATATTTGTTTTTCTATCTCGCACATATACAGAAAATGATAAATCTTTTATGAATACAATTTGAGCCGTAACATTTATCATGGTCCCCGAAATTAAATGAAGGTTTGATATTATATTCTAGCCACATGATAAAAAAAATAAAAAAATATTATCAGTGATTGCGCTTATCGAAGAAGTTACAATGATATTTCATTTTAGACGTTAATTGAAAGTTTTTTTTACCCTAGAACTAGTGTTACTCTAAGTGTTACCGCTCAATGAACGAATTACAATTTTGTTCAAAATCTTATTGTAGAAATAGTATACCTCTGTTTCCTGGTGATAAAAGCGTATCCTTGCTCTTGGTGATTTGAGGTACAATTAAAAGGGAATTGGGTGGAGTTGGTGAAACGGTTGAAGTCTGTGGTGATGTTGCGAGCGTAAGATTAGGAAGCGACTGGCCAAGATTCGAGTAAGGTGGCACTTGAACGCTTAGGGTATTAGGTGTCGGCGACTTATGGAGCAAAGAGCGTCTGCAACTAATACAAATTCTATGAAACAAGAGAAAAAAATTCTTTCCATGAAAAAAAGAGAATCATTAAGGTTGTTGAGGACTCAAACCCTTGGGGTGAGATTCGAAAGGATCGCCCTATGCTTATACATGGGGTCGATTGATTGTTACTGATGAACATAGAGTTAAGTAGAAACGTATTCCTTGTGGCCGGTTTGAACGACGGGGGAAACTTGGCACGCAAGGTAAGTTGGCACAGAGGCAGGTTGGTACAGACGCGGGCTGGGACCCCTCCGATCGGGAATGTCAGGGTGATCGAGTAACTTGGGCAATGCTCCGCCCGGGCATGGCCTTTCATTGTGTGCGCTCACGTACATAGCTCTTCGATGTACAGTAGCACTCACGGCTGTGCCAGTGCATTGGCCCGTCCATCGAGTTGGCGTGATCATGCCGTCGATTCTGACCTTACTTGGGGTGATGCCGCGCTCTCCCTTGCGCTGAATCGTCAATGGACACAGAGTGGGAACACAGTATTGAGACATAACCGATTACGGACCGATCGCAATGCCTATCCCCACCAAACGGACGACCACCAAAGCATAAGATGTGACGACACAGACGAACTAACATAACGAAAATACATAGATAGACACACTAACGAAATTCTGCGAAAACAAAACACGGACACACACTGAGGGAATTTCATCGAAAACAATAATTTCATTTAACATTTAAGACAAACACATACGAAATGTCTCACGAGCAAGGGATGGAAGGGGAAGTTTAAACATTGAAAATCAGGTATAAATACCGGGGGTCTGCAAGGGTAGAGGCACTTGTTTCACAGCATTAACAAGCGTGACTTCATGCAAATTGATGCGAAAACGAGTCAATTGAAAAGAACACGCCGTGTTACCGAGTACATACGCCCTTTGTAAAGGTGGAAGTAGCGACCGAGACACCCAACTGGCCCTGGTAGTAAGAAGGGTGTCAAGGAAGCGAACAAACCGAAATAAAGACGAATGTACCCAGGAGAACCCAAGGAATATCTTAAAGAATTTCATTAGTATGAGCGCCCTTGTGATTCTGGCCTTGGCAGTAAGAAGACAAAAGCGTGAGGAAAACGAGATGACTGGAGATTCAACCGGCAGAGAACACACAGTGTTACAAGCAATTTGCGACTACTGAACGTCACTTCCGAATACTGAACGCATAGTAAGGAAAGGAAGGACGTAAGGAAAGTAAGATTGCTTAGGTGGAGGAGTTGGAGGTGGAGAGTATCGCAAGTACTAGTCGCTGTTCCCGAGTACTGGACGCACAGTAAGGAAAGGGAAAGCGTAAGGAAAACGGTCTTTCCGGAGAAGGGAAAGCGAGAAAAGAAATAAGGGAGCGTATGAGAGCGAAGACACACATTGACAAGACGAACACCGCTACAAAGAGGGAAAGAGAAGGAAAGCACAGGGCAAGTCAAGCGCGTGCGGAGGCGGCGGAAGAAAAACGTAAACAAACGAGCGAGACAACAGCTGCGAAATAATTCAATCAAGCGTTCCCCGAATTAAAAATGGGCCAAACATTTAAAGCGCTAATTATCATTCAATACACGAACCAACATTGAATTTCCATGTACATACACACTTGTCGATCTAAGGAGGCTATGTAAAGGAGAAATACGGAATAAAACTGGGTCATATTATCTATCGGGTGTCCACAAATTAATTTGATCCCTGATCGAGTCTCGAATCCATATAAATTTAAATATAACGAAATTAAACACGTTACAGTATATGCGTCAAGATTAATTCGAACTATTAACTAGTTTCAATAAATCCTATGGAATTAAACAAAAATAAGCAGGCTCACAACTTATATATAACAAGAGCGTAATTCATTGTGATGGATCGTTTGGTGTAATTGGCAACACGTTGGTCTCGTACTCCGTGGATAGTGGGTCTGAATCCGAATCAAGTTATTTGTAACGAGAACACTAATTAAAAGTAATAAATATTCGATTTCATTATAATAGCAGTAGTAATAAAACGATGATAAAGTACAAGAATTAAAAAAATTATCAAGCCTAATGAAGCCGCTCAAATACCATAACTACATTTTCCGATGTGTTTGTAATATTGACTTAATCTCTTATATGTACATTAGGGTGGGTGAAAAAATGACTGTTTTTTCTTTAAGCTATAACAAAAAATCGATTGCTTAGCACCCCAAGAAATACCAATTCAAATACCCACACAGCACAGAATATTGCAGCAATGTTGCTAGAATCTTTCAATATTGCATGTTGCCATGCAACATTGCGGTAATGTTGATAGAATCTTGGTCATAAAATATTGCAGGCTAATATTATCACAATATTGGTAAAAAAAATTGTGAATTTGATCAGAATTTTTGTATTTCGTGATTTAATAAAAATCTGAAAAAATTCAACGATAATTGGCATGCTATGAACGACAATTATGAACATTAATATCACCCAAAAATATTAACAAATTGTTTAAACGTTTAATTATTCAACAATTTATAGGTCCAGTTTTTTTTTTAAACAAACCAAATTCGTGCATTTTATTAACGCTTATCAGTTTTTTTTCATTTACCTACGTTTTTGAAATATTTTTAAAAAATTATAAAATATAAACAAAAAAATGTAATTTGGAAATATGTTTCTGCGACCTGGTGTACAATTAGTTTAAAAAAGTTTCAAAGATATTAGGCCAAGAAATGCATATATACGGCCAGTCTAAAAATTTAGAAAAAGGAATTTCAGAAACGTAGGAAAGTTCTGTAAATATTCCTAAGAAGCGTTGAAAAAAAAGGACAAATTTTGATTCGTCTAAGAAAAAAAATTACTGACCTACAAACTGTTGAATAATTAATTGTTTGAACAATTTGTAAATAACTTTTGGGTAAAATCAATGTTGATAATTGTTGTTTTTAGCATGCCAATTATTGTTGAATTTTTTCAGATTTGTATTGAGTCACGAAATGCAAAAATTCGAATTAAATAGAACTTTGATATGGCAACCCTGGTAGAATTTTTTTTCCGAATTTCTCATATTTTCTCCGTTTTCCCCCAATTCGGGGAAAATCGGAAAAACATGAGTAATATTAATCTTAAAATATGCCGATTTTCCCCAATATTCCACTTTTTCCCGCATTATTCCGATTTTCTCATTTTATTTACGAGAATTTCCCATTATTTCCTAGTCTTCTAAAATGCCTTGGGAGAATTTCGGAGAAGTGATAGAAACGCAGAAAATGAATTTGTCGGAAAAAATTCCCATTTTTTCCTTACTTTCGATCAAATTGTGAATGACAATTCTTTGATTTTTTTAAAAGGGCGATGACCCAAAAAGTATTTAAAGTTGAAAGTATACACCCAGAAAAAAATCTATTATCTTCAAATAAAACCTATTTAATTTGAATAGATGTTTTGCTTGGCTCCTGGCAGAATAGACTTTTATTCAAATTCAACATATAAATTTATTTGATTCAACTAGTCTTATTAGTGTTATTTAAAAAGTAGTGGAATGAGCCTGGAGTTAGTAGTGGAAGTAGTTGTATAGGATGTGATGACCCGAACGGTCTTGCAGTGGTGGGGACGGTCCAGTGACGATGAGTGAACGGGATGGTGGCCCCGCCGCTGGATGGTCTCGAACCCGGGTCCTCCCGATGAGAGCGATGAGCGCTAACCACTGCGCTACGGCTACTTATGATTTTTTTCACTCGAATCGTCTATACCTCAGTAATGCTGGACCGTCACAAGGAATTGTAGCCACCATCGTAACTACCACCGCCATAGCCTTTCGGTTATTAATAACGATGCTTGATATCAGCATTCATGCACTATACGAAAAATATTTCTTATAGTATCATTTATATTCGTGTAATTTAGTGATTAAGTATATTTCAATGTTAAATAAATATATATGTTAGAAGCGAATACATAGGCAAATCAAATCAAATAAAAATTCATTTAATCCAACAAAAAATTTATTTAATTGTAATAAATGAAGATTGAATAGACGAATCTATTCAATCATAATAGATCTTTTCTCTGGGTGTAGTAGGAAATTCAACAATGCAGAAAATGTTAGGAAAGCCACATAAATTTTACTGAGATTAATGGAAACATTGCCTTGGGAGACTTTCAGAGAAATGGGGAAAATGAAGGAATCGAGTTTTTCGGAAAAATTCCTATTTTTACCTTGCTTTCGATCAATCGTGAGTGACAATTTCCTGATTCTTTTAAGAGGATGGCGACACAAACATAATTTAGGACTTCGAAGTGTAGTAGCAAGTTAAAAATGCAGGAAATAACAGAAAATTCACATGAACTTTACTCAGTTTATATTGAAAGCATTGCCTTGGGAGAAGTTTGCAGAAATGGTACTTTTATTCTTTTTTCAAAATGTAAAAAAGTAAAAAATTAAATATTCTGAAAAAATGCAACCGTCTTTTCATGTAGCAGATAGGAAGCATGCGTGGTACGGTAATTCGAAAGATTATACTTGTGCAAAGCAAAGTATGTTCTTTGGTTTGCACAAGTATTATTGCACTGATTTCTATTTGTGTAGGGAAAATGACGAGGACTAATGGTAAAAAAGGAATTCCGAATTTTCAATAAAAAAATTAAAAGAATTCGGAATACAGTTGGGATACAGTTACCGAAATGCGGAGAAATTTGGAAAATTTCGGATTAATGTGGAAATATTTTTTTCGGATTTCTCAAAAAAGTCTCAATTCACTGAAAAAATCGGAGAAAATCGGATAATTTTTGGGAGAAAATAGGAGTTTTTAAGAAAAATACGGGGGGAAAAGGAAAAATTTGGGAAATTTCGGAGTAATGTGGAAATATTTTTTCTCCACATTGCTCCGAAAAGTCTCAATTCACTGAAAAAAGTGGAAAAATTTTGGGAGAAAATGGGAGTTTTTGAGAAAAATGCGGGTAAAAATTTCTACCAGGAAAGTGTCCCACATACATCTTTAAAGATATTTGCAACACTTTGACGAATAAATGTATAGTTTGTATGAGTGCATAATATTTGAGGACTATGGTAATGTTCTAATACAAGAAGTCTAACGTAGTCTAGTGGTCAGGAGTAGTCTACCAGGAATTGGAGGGTTCCGAGTTCAAATCCACACCAGCGCATCAAATTTTCTTCGGATTTCTCTTTGTATACAGGTTAATTTGAGCTTCACAAGTACGTATTCCATTAAATAATAGCAACTAAATGACTCCATAAAAACAAAAAAAATGTCATAAAATTTCCCTTCATTGGTGGACATTCAGACTTTGCTGCAATGTTGCTGCAATAGTTCACAACATTTCAGCAATATTGTTGCAATATTTCTGTGCTGTGTAAATGTTTCTAGAGTATTTTTAAAAAATATTGCGACAATATTTTATTGTAATATTGCACCAAGCGGACATTTAGACATTGCTACAATATTGCAGCAATAATGCATAATATTTCAGCAATAATGCATAATATTTCAGCAATATTACAATGTTGTCAATAAAATATTGCAGCAATATTGTTGCAATATTTCTGTGCTGTGTGGGTATTAGCTGTTAATATTAATATGAAAAGGTCTTTCGTTGCTAGTTTCCATTCCATTCGAAAAGAACCACAAAAAGGTTTCTTTCGTTTAATCGATCAAAGTAACTATATTCAAGAGATTATCGTATTCATCTTCAAAAAAAATTGCAGAATGATAACGATAATCCCCACGATTTGATCCAAACTGATTCTAATTAACACCAATCGTTTGAGAATCGTTTGAGAGAGTTTGCGATAAAAGAAAAATCGTTTGAGAGTTAATAGTTTTTCCAAAAAAATACCAATTTAATTTTTCGCGTGACACGGCCCTGCGGTTGGTTGCGTTTTTGAAAAAAATTTTATATTCCATAAAATAAGAACTCTCAGAAGATTTTAACGGAACTCTCAAACCCCGTCTAACGATTCTCTATCATTTATGCTATACATGTCAGGCACTTTTAGGAAGTTTTCATATTCTCTGAGCTTGCGAATGATGAGTAGGTTGAGCGCGTAACACGGTCCTGCGGTTGGTTGCGTTTTTGAAAAAATTCTTATATTTCATAAAATATGAACTTTCAAACGATTTTTCTGAACTCTCAAATCCTCTCAAACGATTACGAGAAAAATGGTAATAGGTCGTTTTTACGGATTCTGAGAATCTGGTGGCCAACTTCACGCGAAAAATTAAAGTGGGTTTTTGGTAAAAACTATTAACTCTCAAACAATTTTTCTTTTCTCTTAAACTCTCTCAAACGATTTTACAAACGATTGGTGTTAATTAGAATCAATTTGGATGAAATCGTGAGACCAACTTCACGGAGATCAATGCTTGCTGCCTGGCTTATCGTATATCGTAATTGCGAGGTCAATATTCAGATGGGTGATCACTTCATTTTTATGAGACAAAATAGTCGATTCCGAAACTCAGGAAAGCAATAATTATCGAGAATCGCGTGAAAATATAGAATTTTTTTCAATAGAAATTAATTGCTTTCAAATCAGTATATATCTTTAGACCATTGAAGGCTACATACCTGAAGGAGCGAAATTTCGGGATATTGTTGGAGAAAAAAACATATTTTTGTTCTTGAAAAATAATTACCCAAAGCTCATGGAATGTTAATTGATATCACATATGGATTAACATTCTGTTTCATACAAAATGTTAATTGAACAATAAAAGTGTGTATGAACATCTTAAACGAATAGTAAAAACTATGCCGCGACGTTGAATCGAACTCACGGCCAGCCAGGTACTAGACACTGCTCCAACCACTAGACTATTGAAGCTATCATGAGGTATTGGAAAAATGTTATATTCGAGTCAACGTTTTACGTCCCAGATCTCACGCTGGAAGTTTTTTTAGCCCCCATTAAAAAATACACAATACCAGCAGTAGGTACTTGTAGGGCACGCGTCTATTGGTATCTTCTTTCGGCGAAGCATAGAGTATGTAGTCACTAAGTGCACCCACATTTATGACAGTCGTAAAACACCCCTCTTTCAAAAACTCACGGCACGTGTAACGTCCTACTTTTCACTGTTAGACTTTTCTCAATATTAAAACCAATGCATACAAATTATCTTATAAGCCTAGTAACAAGCTTTCTCTGAGATTGACAGTGGACGCTTCTTTGAAAAGTCGTAAAAGTTACAACGGGGCACTCTTCAAGTGTTTTCCCACAACAACATCTTTTCCTCTTTTTCTAATTATCTTTCGATTCACGCACGCGGTACGACATAAACTTTATAATGTACCGCCTTTTATTTTTGAACTGCGATAACCCCTATCCAAAGAATGAATGCTCGAACTCAAAAAGCAAAAGACCGGAAGCCAAAAATGGGTTAACGACTACTAGACGCAATGCTTGCGTCTATGGGTCGCTATTATAAAAAACTCATAAAACGAAACCTCTATACATGAACTTTAAATAACAATTTTGTAAGATTTAAAACAGGCAGAGCTATTTCCTCCCATACCAAACCTGACCTACATCTTATAGCGTATGAATACGTTTTTGTTAATCCGTGGGAGACGCGAATCATCTGCCACTACCTCGATCAAAACTTACTATATAAACTCAGTCCACATATCAATAAGCGTCTCATAATTTTATTAAAAGTTACTCTGTTCACGTCGTCGATACGTCCATCAAAATTCGAACAAAAATTAACTTAGAAAATATCCGGACTTACGACCAAATTGTAAACTTGTACCATTCTTGTTAAAACATAGTGATTAAAATACTGAATAAAAACTCTGTTAATTTGTTAATCGGCAAATACTTTATTCGGGAAGTCACTCTGAGATTTCTCCGATCCAGAACCTCCGATACATCTCCGAAGAGTATCGAATGTAAAAATTCACATTCATAATAAATTGTATTTCGCGAGTCGCGGACCAACCAATAAAAAACTCTCCGGCGAAAGATATTTGAATCTTCGCGCTCCGAATCCAGTGGTTACGAGACTCGTATTTTATCCCTCTCTCGGGACGTAACAAACGCTCGGAACCGTACGATAATTTCATGCACACGTACGATGTACGATAGCAGATTATCATCGTACCTAGAATGTGTATTCATTTTCATCGTTTCTAACATGATGTAAAATTCGAGGATTTGTAGTATCGTAGGCTGATAACTGACAACGCAATAGCAAATAGGCTTCTTAGATCCTTTTTTAATCAAAGTGCTATTCGCTTATTAATATCTTAGGTATACATGGTATCATTGGTCAACTTCTGCCAATCAGTGAACAAGAAAAGAAGAATGATGTTGTTCGGTATTGGACATTTTAAATATTTTGATTTAGTCCGCATTTCATACGTTTCTCATATTTATTGTGCTGGAAGATTGGATTATTCTGTTATATGACCGTGGTTATTAGTTATATGTATTCTCTTGGACACTCGGGGTATTCACTTTAATAAGTAAAGATTGAAGCGATGTTCTAAGACAACGAAATTGTGGTCAGCCATACAGGGTGATTAATGGGATATTTCTTATATTCGTTACTATTGTTACGTAAAGATTATAGAGGAGATGTTAGTTACATAAATATTAATATTTTTTATTTTCGCGAATATAGAATGTATTGATATATTGTTACGGATCAACCACTCGGTCTAACTTCTCAATATCGCTCAGTAACATTGCCCAACCAAGACAGGGCATCGCCTGATCGCTTGCGGAATTTCAGCAGCGCAAGCGCTAATACTTCCGAGTACAGCGAGAGTTTTGACAGGGGCGAACAGCCCAATTGCAAAACCCGCCATTGCAAAACCCGAGCCTTGCAAATTCCAATCGTCCGATAAAGTCATCGTCCGACGAAGGCGTCAATCCCTGTCGCAATCACCCCCACGAGCATCTTTAGAAGTAACGTTACCGAGTCAATAAAACGCGCCACCGGTGTCCGGCCATTTAGTGCGACATTCGAGAGATCGGCCATTTGATTCGACATTCGAGAGATCGGTAAGAAGGTTTCAGTCTTTAGTGGCAAGTCCGTTCGCGTACTTAGGGTCTCGTGGGTGTGGTTGGTGATTACTTTCATAGCCATCGTATCGGCAGTGACAAGAACTCAACTGTTAATTTGCTATATTCTTTGTTAACGTTTATCTTACTTCGATTTTTCTTTCAATAAATATTGTGTTAATCGATCGGAGTTATTACCTTAGCGGCATTCCATTCGATACTCTCGTGTTATCGCGTTCGCGACAATTACCTTAGCGGCATTGCGCGTCGTGATACACAGATGTACAATATTTATTTCATTAAACTCTAAATTGTATGTAATTCTTGATCTTTTAATACGTATGTTTATACCGTGCGGTCATCAACGCAACCTTATTGAATAAAGTGTATCAGTGACAATTCAGCAGTTTGTTCACCTATAGTTTATCCACCTGCGTTCTCGCGTCGGCGACCCGAGCAGCGACACCAATAACCACAGGTGAGGTGCGTTGCCCCGCTTTAACTCGGACAAGAATCCATGTGCCATGCTTTTTAGCTTTTGTGCACAATTATAAATGTATTTTTACTTTCCGGACAAATTAAATAACGTTACGGCCAATCAATCTGGCACGGATCAATAAACTGGTGTCAGAAGTGGGATTCTGTCCAATAACTCACCGATAAATAATTACTTAAATACAACCAGCATATAAAAGGAGAATATACAAATCGTGTCTAAAATATAACTCGAAAATGTCAACTACGGAAGAATTGCTCACATCGCTGCTGGAGCGCACGTCGATCGGCGAACGGCGTCAAGAAATACGTGCAGCCGTACGCAGCTTACTACAATACAGCGGTGAGTCAAAATCTTACGGTAAATTTTTGCGACGAGTTGCTGAAGAATTCGAGCAACTTGATGCCGAGGACGAGCACCATTATCTCCATGGTGTTTTTAGAAAACTCCATGGGGCGGCTCGAATCTCGGTTGAAGGAAAAGGCATTGCGACAGTAAACGCTCTTATTAAACACCTGAAAGTCAAATTTGCACCCTTCAGAAGTGCAAGCTCTTACTTGGCAGAAATTAATCGATTGAATATAAAATCCGATGAAAATATTAAGCAGTATGTCGCTCGCACAGAGAATCTCGTACGCAAGGCTAAGGCTGCGGTAAAGGGAGATCGCTCTGCGGCAGGAGCTGCTAGTAGCCTCCAAGATTTGGAAGCCTTATCGCTGAGTAGCTTCCTCCGTGGACTACCAGAGAAAATTTATTATTCAATATGCCACCATTCACCGACAACGCTCGACAAAGCAACCGATCTTGCTGTCAATGAGGAACGGCAATAACGCCATCGACGGCGCGCGTTGGGAACAAAAGAAAGGAAAACCTCGCGTTCTCGTAATAAAAAGAGAAAATCAAAGACTCGAAAAGGCAAGAAACGAAAAGACTACTCTTCGAGTAGTTCAGATTCTGACTCGGAGAGCGAAAGCTCCGAATCGTCAGAGACTGATGAAGATGAAGACGTCAGCAAGGTTTACGCGGTGGACAGCGACTATTCAAAGGACGATTGGCGGAAAGCTCGTTCACAGTGGAATACATATCATCGCGCACGACCCCCGAACTGGTCGCAAGGATATCTCGCAGATCGACACTGTCAATGTTGTAAACATGGCACCCATTCTCCGACTCACAGTCCAGGGCCTCGCCAGCGCAGTCGACCATCATCACCATACGTTCCATCGCGTTGACTGTCAGCATCTTCGGTCGAGTCTTTAAACCACGAGGGCGCTCGCCCCGCCCAAACTCGGGTGAGCGCGAAGAGCGAAAATTACGCTCCCAAACAACAACCACCATCGGAACAGAAAATACCAAAGAACGCAAAGGAAACCGACCGACTTCACCAGAAGAAGGCCGAAATCTCGTACAATCATGGCACGATCGTCACGACATCGCAGCCAGTCACTTCAATACCCTTCTGCAACCGAGATGAGATTGAGCCGGTGCTAAAAGAACTTGATACGGTATAAATATATCTCGAAGGTCGCAGTAGGAAGCACATTGGCATACAAATTCGGAACGTGAATGTCTCCGATGGATACCTGAGACGAATCAACGTTGGACCCGATGTGTTCATAGGCGAAGCGATAGTGAAAAATAATCACGGGGTTTGCTATGTCGTAGCAACAAATACAAGCACGGAGCCAGTGGAATTCGATATCCCCGCGCAGGAGCTCGAACCATACGAGATTGGCTCTCAACCCGCATCAGACTCCGATTCGGATCACTCCATTCAACATCCAGAACCGAGGTCATTTAAAGAACGAGTGAGTCAAATTTTCAATACATTACGTCTCGAGCATTTAACAAAAGCAGAAGGTCAGCACGTCCGCGAACTCGTCCATGAATTTCCTGATATTTTCCATCTACCGGGTGATGCTTTAATTGGCTCATCGCAAGTGGAACACGAAATTCCAACCGTTAATGAGACGCCGATTCACACCAAGCAATATTGTTACCTATTAATACATCAAGAGGAGATTAAGAATCAAGTTAAGAACTTAATAGAAAGGAAAATCATCAAACCATCGCATTCACCGTACAATTCACCCCTGTGGATAGTACTAAAGAAAGCCGACTCTCAAGCGAATCGGCGTTGGCGGATGGTAGTCGACTACCGCCAACTTAACGAAAACCCATCGGCGACAGTTATCCTCTACCAAACATTACAGAAATACTTGACAGACTCTGAGGGGCTAAATATTTTTCAGTTTTCGATCTCGCCAGTGGCTTCCACCAAATCAAGAGACTCGGCAGAGTCTCGGGACAAGTACGTGTCCCGAGGCTCGCCGAGTATCTTTTCCCGAACAAACTACTTTCACGCGCATTGCCGACCTTTTCCCATTAATTTTAGATCGATCTAAAGAATGAAATTAACTTTTGATCACAGTTTCATTAGGTAATGTGATAACGATCTGTCGATTGGTGTCGATAAAATTGCGCCCAGACGTCGGATTTTCGAGTTTCATTAATTTCATGATTCCAATGCGTGCCTTAGTTTTGACGCTGTAGCGTCTGCTTGAGATGTCACGCATGCCGGATTTTCATGAGCGCGACTAGTTTTCGGTCACGCAGGGCGAGTTTCCACCGCGTTTACATGCTGTATAATGGAATGAACGAGAGTATCTTCATATCATATCTCGAGTATCTCGACGCATCTTTTTCCCGCAAACTGAGTTTACGATACGCGTTTTCTAACCTCTTCGAACAAACTTATAAAATGTGGATTAGAAAAAAACGTCAGCTCTTATGAATTTCAAACAGTGGAAAGTCCTTTCCAGTAAGATGAAAATATTTTCGTAAATAAAATCTGATGAAATAACCATCGACGTGAGATTTGGATGAAACAAAAATAAATGCATACAAAGATGGCCAACTTCACATAGATCGCTAATGGTGCATTAAAAAACAGTGTGGTTTCAGTTTACCGGTATCATACATAACCTCATCTGTTAATTTAACGTAGAAAAAAAATTAATAAAAACGAATACATAAACAAAAAAAAATTCACAGTAACAAGATCGACAAAGGTAAGAAGAACAATTAACTTAACAACAACTTGACTCAATCGTAAAGTTATTAGTCAAACGATTTCTCTCTATCAATATTGATTTAAAATCAGTTCATTTAAGAAATTCGATATACTTTGTTGGTAAAACTAAATCTTTACCAAAACGAATGATATCCCAGAAAAAATCGTCTACAACGAAAAAAAAATTGGACAAGTACTTTGTCGTGTGCTTGCTCTATTCTTTTATCACCCGCAAAACTGGACGCGACAACAAAAAACCTTTGATATTATTATATTGGTCAAGTTATGAATGTTTATCATGTAGTCACAAAAACCACACCACATGAGTAAAGCTGTTCGTAAAACGTGCATCACAAAAACCACACCATATGAGTAAAGCTGTTCGTAAAACATGCAAAACCACTCCATGAAAAAAAGTACTTGGCGCATTTTTAATATACATCATACGGCATTCTAAAAACGAGTCATTCTTCTACAAAGTATGAAGTATATTAAACATGCGCCAAGTACTTTTTTTCATGGAGTGGTTTTGCACGTTTTACGAACAGCTTTACTCATATGGTGTGGTTTTTGTGATGCACGTTTTACGAACAGCTTTACTCATGTGGTGTGGTTTTTGTGACTACATGATAAACATTCATAACTTGACCAATATAATGATATCAAAGGTTTTTTGTTGTCGCGTCCAGTTTTGCGGGTGATAAAAGAATAGAGCAAGCACACGACAAAGTACTTGTCCAATTTTTTTTTCGTCGTAGACGATTTTTTCTGGGTTAAGGTGGCCGGAAAAGATCAGCTAAAGACAGCGTTCACTACACCACGGGGTCATTACGAGTTTCTTCGAATGCCCTTTGGATTGAAAAACGCGCCAGCAACGTTTCAACGGTTGATGGACAGCATGCTACTGGGCCTAACAGAGACGGAACTATTCGTCTATTTGGACGACATCGTGATATTCTCGTCATCTCTACAGGAACATCGAGCAAAGGTCAGGAGATTTTTCCGGCGATTGCGGGAAAATCACCTGCCGCTAGAAATCGACAAATGCGAATTTCTAAGGAAGGAGGTCAACTATTTGGGCCATGCCTTGAGCGAGGAAGGTGTATGACCGGATCCACGCAAATTGAGGTCAGTAAAAAATTTTCCTGTTCCTAAAAATCCGAGGAATGTACGGGAATTTCTTGGTCTTACCGGGTATTACCAAAGATTTCTTGAGAACTTCTCCGGTCGGGCTAAACCGTTCTCAGACCTCACTGAAAAGACCGTTAAGTTCCAATGGACCGACGAACATCAAACTAGCTTCGAAGGCTTACATGACGCGCTTTGCAAGGAACCAATATTGCAATATCCTAATTTCAATGAACCGTTCATAGTAACAACGGACGCATCAGATATCGCAGTCGGTGCAGTGCTGAGTCAAGGGGCGAAATTCGGTCAAGACCTGCCAGTCCAGTATACCAGTAGAGTGCTGATGCCAGCAGAAAGGAACTACTTGACGACCGAGAAAGAGTGTCTAGCCATGGTGTATGCTGTGAAAACTTGCAGGCCGTATTTATACGGTAGGGAATTCACAATCGTCACCGATCACCAACCTCTCGTGTGGTTACATTCGGTGAAGGATCCAACATCACGGCTGATGCGCCGGGAGGCTGCAACTCAAGGAATACGATTACCAAGTTGTATATAAAAAGGGTAAAACTAATCTTAATGCGGATGCATTATCCAGGAACCCACCTGCCGTAAGTCTACCACTATCTTCAGAGAAGGATTCCGATTTCAAATCGACCGTACCAGCGCGGAAGGACAATCTCAACACGAGTATGATAGCTAACAGACTGCGGGACCGCAGACGAACGGACACCACCCCATCGTATAATGATGCGAGCTTCTCTGAAACTCTCGAAGATGTAGCACCATCCGAGGAGTCTCGACATAACAGCATCTTACCAGTACCTACTCTCGATGATATCGATGAATCGGGAGAACTGTCCGACGACTCATTAGACCACGAAACGGAAGTCAACACGTCGACACATTTAGATCCCCATGAGTATCGATTCGATTCATCTATGGCTATCGAACGAGGCACTCATAATCTAACGATGGAAGAAGCAAAAACAAAGCTGCAACACATCTCAAGAGATCTGTCGAAAACGATGATCGGTACCCAGGAAATGGACTCTGTTCTCGACGATGATTCAGCATGTGGCAACCGCAATTTCACGACGGACCAAATCGAGTTTCCCACAAAGCAGTTCGTTGACAGTCCAGTAGTGATGCAGCAGACTAATAACCTGCTTGATCAATGCGGAAATCAGGCAAGGGAATCATCAGCACAATAAACAATAGAGCAAGAGGGGAGGAACGCGAGCCATATCTGTGGAAACGTCCCGAATCTGCCACCGGAAAAACGGAATACCCGCATTTCTCTCGCACCAACTTTGAAGAAAGGAGAACGGCCGACCTGTGGCTCAACACCACGAGTCATTTGGTTCTCAGTCACTCCGCGTAAACCCGATCCGGAACCCGTCCTATCGGCATCATCAAGTGACGAAGACGAGAGCTCCTCGCCGCAGTCATCTTCCTCATCATCATCGGAAACAGACGGAGATCCCCCCAGCGAAGTTGTTAACAAGGAGAATGAGTCAAGACCAAAGCAAGCTAAATCAGCAGCAAAACCGCAAGTTATAATTACACCAGAACACCTAACTGCAAAAAGGGGAGTTTACGTGCACTTCCTATCCAGTGTGGGCGTAATAAGCCACCCCATCGGAGAGCAGCTTTATGACCTGGATTTCTTCGACATCGATACGCTTAAGGGAAACGTCAAGGCAAGCTCAATAGCCGTTTCGACAACCAAAGACACCACCGTGCTCAGCGTAGCTGCCACGCAAGAATATTACCGCAAAATAACGGTTGAAGATCTGCGACCGCGCTTCGCGATCTTCAGGAATTATTAAAATCCAGAAATATCACACGAGTTCCGAATTTCGTCCAGTGGCGATGGACACGATGAGCTGTTTGCAGATGTGCTTGGGGAAATCCTCAAAACAATCTTCCCCAAGAATGCCTACAGCATCACCTTATATACCGGCGAAATCGAAACACCGCCGTCCTCGGAACGACTTGATCCGCATCATCCGTAAATGGCATACCGAGTACCTCGGCGGACATAAGGGTGCACGGAAAACCTATGAACGACTTCGACAACGTTATGCGCAGAAAGACGTGCAAGATGTCGTGAGGTGCTGTCACAGCTGCCAGCAACATAAATTGGTTCGTATAAAAACAAGTGAACCAATGATAATCACGGACACTTCGGTCGCAGCATGGGAAAAGATAACAGTGGACATTCTTGGTCCATTGCCAATCACGAAATGAGGAAATCGCTTCGTGCTTACGGTCATCGATCTACTCACAAAGTTTGCTCGAGCTTTCGAACTGCCTGACATGAAATCGAAGACGATCATCCGCGCACTGGAGCATCACTACTTCACGGTACATGGCACTCCCTTATTTTTCCTTAGCGACAATGGTAAATGCTTTGTCAGTCATAGGATGGAAGGATTCTAGAATGAAAAGGAAATTCAACACGTTAGAACGACTGCGTACCATCCTGAGAGTAATGGTTCGCTCGAACGAAGCCATCAGAGCCTCGCCGACTACTCAAAACATTATCTCGGTGGAAAAACCGAATGAGACGACATTGAATGCCCTACGCCATTCAGTCACACAACGCTGCAGTGTACGAATCCACGAAATTCACACCCTACGATATGGCATACGGGAAGCTTATGAAAACGCCAGATACCTTCCCGCTAAAAGGGCAACTACTAACGGTGACACGTTACATGGCGAACCTCGTTCAACGTCTCGATGAAGTCACGGAAATTGGAGGTAACAATCTAAATTACAGCAAGCATAAGGCAAAGGAACGTTATGACGAGAAAATCAACGTCATGCACTTCAACCCCGGAGAATATGTGTATCCGTTGCGCGAGCCAAAACACCATAAATTCGATCCCTACTACAACGGACCGTACAAGATCGCGAAGGTGTTGGACCAACACACCGTTCTCCTTGATAAAAGCTATGGCGAGCTCAGTGTGACACACATGGACAAACTGAAACGTGCTCATGTGGCCGGCGATACTCCACCAGAGCCTGCACTCAAAAAGAAACGAGGAAGACCGCCTAAAGAAAAATCTCCAAATCATTGAGTAATTTCAATTGTTGTATACAGAGCCACGACCATGAGGACGGAAACAACAGGGTTCGTTATCCTGCTCTTCACCCTGGTTCGCGGCCCCACGACTCGAAGCCAGAACATCGACCCTGATGCCTCGTTCTACTCTTTGAAACCACTGCAACACAACGCAGGAATTTTCTTTGAGAAGCAGGAGTTATCCGGATTTCCCATATGACTTGGAAACTTGTGACGTACTTAGAGATCGACCACTTCTTCCAGCAAAGGCCCGAAATCGCACCTCATATCAACGCATTAAGCAAGCACCGCCAGCTCAACCTCGACCTCGACTGCGAGCAAAGAGACCTAGCATAAAAACTTGAAGCTATCCTGAACGATACCGATAAATACGTCGAGATCTTACAGAACACTGCTGGCAGAGCCGGCGTAAACGATGCTCGACGGGCAAGATCCGCCCCTCCTGCGTTCATCGGTTCATTGAGTCGAACGCTATTTGGCACCCTTTCCGCAGAGGACGCGGAATATTACAACCAAGAAATTGACAAAATTCACGAAGGACAGAGTCATCTCGCTGAGATCATCGAGAATCAGACGCACGTTATACGCTTGGATTTCCATAACGTCCATCAGACGTTGGCCGAGGTGACAAACCGGACCACCGTGCTAGTGTCCCAAGCTGACGAAATTGTAGCGGAACTACGGAACGAGCGTAACTATTCCCGCATCTTGGACTACCGCCAGATCGCTAGTCGATTCATCCAAGAACTCGAGCGGCAAGTGGAGGACTACCGCATGTGCATCATAACACTTACGAGCGCCGTGTTGTTCGCGAAAAAGGGTCTCATTCACTCAGCCACCCTTTCGCCACAGCAGCTCGTAACAGTGGCGAACCGAATACGGTGGAACTCAATGTACGAGTTTCCCTTGACCGAGACGGAGCTACACTCAGAAGACCTCGGTGACGTAAGCCCAATATCAGTTGCACACGTTCGTGGTCGGTTGATGCTAGAAATGAGGATCCCATTGCTAGACCGGAAGGCTTTCCAAATGTACATGGGTCATCCATGTCCAGTGATCCAACAAGTCGCAAATGCTACCACGTAATGTAGCTACGTTCGTCCAACCATCGGCGTCGTATATCGCTATTACACCGGATCAACATCATTACATGCTGCCTACGGAGAAGTATTTAAAACAATGCAGGCTGCACAAGGAACGACATCTATGTCAACTCACATTACCATTGTACGTTACCCACGTCACGTCTTGCGTAATCTCGATTCTCACACAAGCCACGAACATCAATTCGAAATCGTGTGATATACGAGCAATGTCCACAACAGATACTTACTGGACTCATCTGCGGACCATCAACAGCTGGCTTTACTCCACCCCTACGCCGACCGACCTGCGCATCATATCAAAAGGCTATCAAGTCATCGCTGCAACGCTCACGGGGGCTGGGGTCCTGACCCTAGCACCCGGATACACAGCAGCCACAGGCCCGACACGTTTAACAGCTCAAGAAACGATCACGTCAACAGGAACGTTTTCGTTCACACCGATGACTTCATTAAACATTACATCCCTGCTTCCTGCGATGAGCCATGGGGGATTACGACCCATAATCCATGCAGTCATTCCACAGAGTAAGGCCGGCTCCGACAACGACTGGGATCACTCGGATAATGCAAAAACCTTACACGACATCGAGAAGGAGGTTAGGACCACCCAACAGCTCCATCGTAGTGGACGTATTAGCGACGTGACAATCTACTCAGGATCCGGCGGTTTTGCCTTTTTGCTCCTTATCGCAGTTGGTGGATCCATCTACTTAAGATATCGGTCAAACTACTCACAACCAACCTGGGCATTGCAACATCATCAACGGACCGCCATTATAAGTCAGCCATAAGCGCCGTTTGATATTCCGCTAGTTCACATGCCCGAATCACTACGTACTGCTCCACCGCTACCTGCAAGACATGATACGAACGACAGGGGACAACTACCAGTACGAATGACGCCTATTTCCCGGACACAACCATCTACTGATCCGGATCTTCACAACAGCATGGGCCACGGGACCATGTCCCGTCTAAGAGGGGAGGGTTGTTACGGATCAACCACCTCGTTCTAATTTCTCAACATCGCTCAGTAATATTGCCCAACCGAGACAGGGCATCGCCCGATCGCTTGCAGAATTTCAGCAGCGCGTGCGCTAAAACTTCAGTCGAAGGTTTCACTCCTTAGTGGCAAGTCCGCTCGCGTACTTAGGGTCTCGTGGGTGTGGTTGGTGAGTAGTATTGGTACCCGTCTGGGGCCCCCCACTCCTATCCCCACTCCTTCCCCCACCACTCGTCCACTCCCACTGCTGATATTGAGCAGGGTGTTGCGAGTAGTGGGGTGAGGATGGGGGACGTGAGCCGGGCCTCGGACGGGTACCGATACTTTTGGCGCGTCAGCATTTTCAAATTTTGGCGACTTACCGATGATGCCGATGATGATGATGATGATGATGATGATGATGATGATATACACATGCACACGCACACGCGCATACACACACACACACGCACACGCACACGCACACGCACACACGCACACACACGCGCGCACACACGCACACACACGCGCGCACACACGCACACAGACGCGCGCACGCACGCACACACACGCGCGCACGCACGCACACACACGCGCGCACGCACGCACGCACGCACGCACGCACGCACGCACGCACGCACGCACGCACGCACGCACGCACGCACGCACGCACGCGCACACACACACACACACACACACACACACACACACACACACACACACACACACACACACACACACACACACGCGCGCGCGTGTGAAACACGAAACGCAGAAATGAATTTCTCATCTAAATATATTTTTTATTGTTATTATTATTTATTGATTATAATGGTGATTTTATGGTGGTTTTATCCGCATACTTCTATTTTTTCCTGCAATAGAAAAAAAATTTCACTTTTAAAATTTTTCACTTTCAATTTTATGACGCATCACTTTTAACCCCACTCATTTTCGCGCAGAACTCACGCTTTTTTCACCATGCTGTCGACTTCCTGGGGTGGACGCCGGCGGCGGGCGGCCTCCAAGGCCCGGCGCCTACGGAGCCGCTCAGCTCCCTGTCGCGCATGATCTGCCAGAGCCCGCCGCTCCTCCTCCTCCTCTTTCAGCGCGGCCTCATGTCGCCCACAATTATAATATTGGCGGACCACCCGCCGCCCATCCACCCCGACGGTGACTTCCACATCGTAAAATTCATCTGGGACTTCGTCCCACGCAGCATAATCGAAGCCATCACCTTTTTTTAAAAAACAAAAAATTAATCACGCGAAGACGCACCATTTTATTAAGTTTATTTTATCCCGCGCACGCACTTACTCGACGACATTTTTCCAAAAAAATGTTCACTTGCTCTGATCAGCGTCTCAAACTATAATGAAGCTCATTAGCGAAGTCCCTGCATTGCATCAACCGCGATGCGCAGGGGAGAGCGATACCCCCACTAAGTTTGTCGAGTCGCATCCTGATGACACTGCAGATAGATGAGATTATCTCAAAGTCGAAGCGCATCTTACTTTTATATTTTATTTTTATTACTTTTTATATTTCATTATTTTTATCACCCACACGATTAATAATTTTAATTTACTTTCTTATATTTATTACTGATTATTATTACACCTTTAAAGTCTATACCTGAACGTCTTATTTATTCAATTATTAACGAGAGTGGTGTGCGTTTTTATACATTCCCAAATTTTTTCGCGAAACACTGCCGCTATTTCAGATATAATTATGTTTGGAAGATACGGCCCAAATTCTGGAGAGTCTTTGTCCGAGGCATCGAGTGCTCGTTTCACAATCATATCAACGTTTTCTTGGGATTCCAGAAATTTTATAATTGCAGCGCGATTCAATTTATTCGCCGCGCGAAGGCGCTCGTCTGTGTACGCTAATACGGTGACCATACACAGATTCACAACAGAGCACTCGCGTTGTAATTGTTGCAAATGAACATCGATACATTTACTCGCTTCGACGAGATTTTCAAAAGTCGGGCGTTGTAAGATGATGTTCGGAGAATAATTGCGCCGACGCTGAACGAGCGATGTTTCGCGCTTTTCGGCCGGATTTTCCATAGTACAGCCGAAACAAACTGCGCGTCTCTGATAACACGTAGTAAAAAGAATAGAATGTCCTCCGCGTGATAAGCGTTTTCCATGCATATTTTCAGCTTCAGAGTCGCGAGCCGCGAAGTATCGGGTAATTTCCGGGTAATCGATTTTAAATTCCTCCCATTCTTCAACGCTAAACGTTATACCGGTAAACAAGTTCGTTAATATTTTTACCACCGGTGTGAAAGTATTTTTTTCCGGCGATAATTCAAAGCCACACGTGATTATTTTTCCGAAAGATATATTTACGCCGTATATGACATTCCGTAAAAGATGGGGCGATATACACCGCCGACTCTCTTCCGATTTTTGACCATTATTTTCCATTTTATCGATGCTCTACGTTTCGCGATTTTAATCACACTGATTGAAAATAAACGATTTCGCTTGTTTTATAGAACTTTTTCCCTCACCACTGTAAATACGACTCGCGAGAATCATGAGCAAGAATTGGAAATCCATTTTCTCTTTGAAGATCGCCGCTCGAAATATCGATTCCGGTATTTCATCAGTCTTTATTCACACGCTCGAACACGAGCGCTAGTCACCAGGGTAATATCAAATTTCGCTTATTTCTACAGTTTCAGCAAATCGGTGCTTTGTTTTTTAGAAAGAGAAGGTAAATACGCGAGAAACTCCTCATGATATCATATTCGGTGAGCTATTTATGCGTCTAAACAGCTACCTGTATGAAACTCGAGCGAATGCAAAGAATGGCGACGTTGGTTAAATAAAAGAGCGCATAAATATGTGAAAAAATTTTATAGCGGAATATTCCAGAAGGAGATATTATACTCCAAGGCAATTCCGCTGACGAATGAGAGAGAGACAATCTCTATTCTTCGATGAAATTATGCGCACGAGCGGTATGTTTGTCTCGCTCTCCCCAAGCGTAAAACACCGCTCGAAATTTATTAACAATTAACCCACCGCGAATTGGAAATCAATCTTCTCTCTGAAGATCGTCACTCGGGATATCGATTTCCGTATTTCATCGGGCTTGATTAACCAGCGCGAGCACACGCGTAGGTCACCCGAGCGATATCGAATTCCCCTTATTTTGACGGTTTCAGCAAAATATTTCTTTGCCAAGGTGTTGTATCGAGAAAGAAAGAAAGAGAGAGAGAGCAGGTAAAGACGTGAAAATCTTCTTATAATATCATATTCGTCGGACAGTGTGAACGCCTGCATTCCCACAGTTAAACGAGAGCACAATATTGCGTCTTTCTTTATTCTCTGATGAAATTATGCATGCTCGCGTATCGAGTTCGCTGTTGTCTCGAGAAAGATGGTGAATATATGAGAATTTTTTTATTATGGAATATTCCGGAAGGATATCAGATTATACTCAGCAAACTATGTACTCGACTAAATAACCGCTGGTATAAATAGCAATCGAATTCGTAGAGTCGACAAACGAGAGAGACTATCTTTTTATCATCCGATTGAGCAAATATAACCTTGCGACGAAAAATTAAATTATATATATTTCCTCTGCATAGCATTATACGACAAAAGTCTGGGGGAAAGAGCGAAAATTAATTATTCGCCTTTCGCGTAATTTTTTCTCGCAATATGTTACACATGCATCTATTTCCTGCATGATAATTCACCATACGGAGACGACGTTACCCCGTCGGTTCGTATCCTTGGCCTCTCCTCTTTACGCGGCTTTTCGTAGCATCAGGCGGCACGTGCTCTACCTCTCTCTTTCCAGCACGAGCTGCTGATGGCACGTCTATACGAGCGTGCTTACTCACACACGCGCACACACAGCCTTGCAGCCATGCAACCCGCACGCACGCACACACGCACACACGCACACACACGCACACACGCGCACACACGCACACACGCGCACACACGCGCACACGCGCACACACGCGCACACACGCGCACACGCGCACACGCGCACACACGCGCACACGCGCACACACGCGCACACGCGCACACACGCGCACACGCGCGCACACGCGCACACGCGCGCACACGCGCACACACACACACACACACACACACACACAGCGTTATCAGCGCCTGGCCCGCGATCGCGCTGGAGCCTGCGTCGGCCATCATTATCACCCCTTTCTGTTTTGGGCCTCTATTCGTAACATTGCAGACGCTCGGCCCGCTATCACGCTGGAGTATGCGGCGGCCATTATTATCGGGCCTTCTGTTTTGGGCCTCCATTCGTAACATTGCAGAACGTTTCAGATCGCAGCGTTACATGTGTGTCGCTCTTTTCAACGCGAAATGTTCCTCGAAATTCATCATTTTTAAACTAATAACAATAAATTTTCTTCATGCAGCGTTATCAACCATGCTTTAGTTATTTAGCTGAAGCATTTTAGTTTCTTTAGATTATTTTACGTTTTTCGAACGGTTGAAATTCGCAATTCGGCAGAATAGTGATATACGACACTCGAATATATGATCAACTCTACCAATGGGTATTATTAGTCTCGTATATATCGCAGCGTTCTCCTTAAACGGACGCGGTGTTTTATTTTGTATACGTTAGGTGTCTACGAAGCAAAATCATTTCCTCAGCCATAAACACTGCATGTTTCGAAAATACCGACATCCCCCGATACAATTTATGCTGATAAATAACCACGCATCTTCGAGAGCATGTTAGTCTCGAGGCGACAAACGAACGACGCGATTGTTTCGTATATTCTATCATGGCGAGAATTATTCCCCGTTATCTTATTTCGAATTTGATAGAATATTTAATTCTATGTCATCCGTGGATCGGGGAAAGGTGGAATCGGGATAAGCGAATTAATATGCTATGGCATTTACCCATCCACACTGTGCTCCGCAAGATACGAAGTGCATTGTGCGAGTGTTCGAAAAAACAAATTATTTACGCTTATAATACGGGGTTGTTTCACTCGCAACCCCTAATTGATTCGGTTGTGCGTGTAATCCGTAGACGTGGATGGGAAAATGATCCTATTTTTCAAGGGATATTCGGAGAACGACGTAAGTACGGCATAAAAAATTACTTTTCACGCTGCGCTGGTGGTGGGAACATTTTTCTGATAAAAATCTCTGCGATTATCGACGTACAGTTCGACGGTATGAAGAAATGGGCGAAGACGAGGCTCGCTTTTACGATTTTAACGAGGAGGGTAAAACCGACAGCGAGGATCATTCGAGCGACGATGACACATTCATGGAGAATAAACAGCGTAAATGGTTGTCCACGAGAAATAACACCGCACCAGCCGTCGGCGCCATCCGAATAGAGGGACCTATGTACGTTCAAGATGACGCGCCGGCTGGGCCCTCGCGAGCGTGTGTCATTGCACCGTTGAGCGATGCCTCCGCGGCGGAAGAAGAAGAAGATTCTGATGGCTCGACCCTGCTCCTCTCGCCTCAACACGAGGAAGAAGATGATGATGATGACGATGATGAGGAGGAGGAGGAGGAGGAGGAGCTCTCGGAAGCGGACTCTGGTAAATAATTCAGGCTTGTAATTATATGCGCGTGACATTTTACAGAGTGTCTGTAAAATAAGTTCGTAAAACAGGCTACTCTTCGGGCATTGACGTTATCGATGATAATATGCTGGGGGCGGAGGAGGAGCAAATGCGTAACCGCTACCCCGGAGCTGTGGACGGCTTCGATTGGTAAAAACTTTCGTAGTTATTAAATTAATTATAATTTACTCCATCAGAACAGCAGTCTACGCTAAATTGATTAACTTATCAATTTTTATAATGCTGTAATTTTGTTATAGAGTACCAAAAGGGCGGCGGCGGCGGCGGCGGAAGAGCCGCGCATAGTCGAGACGCCGGCGATGTTTTACCGCCGGGTCATCGTTTCGAGATTGTAAGCGAGGGCTCACGCTATTTCCCGAGATTCAAAACTCGAGGTCGAGAAACGTTATTTCGAATCCAGCCACCACCGCCATCATCGAGCATCCATCATCTACCGTGGCTCGAAGGGGCTGTCCGTGATATTCTCACACACCTCACAGAGTCGTGCGAAGCCGACGATTACGCGGGGATGACATTTACTTCTGGCTCTTTCGCGCATGGTCCCGTGTGGCTGTCGTTTCGACCAGTGCGCGATTACACACCGTCGGATATTTGGTCCTTGATTAATAGCGTTGCGCAGAGCTCGCGCGAATTTAGAATTGATAACGGTGTGTGTGAAATGAGAACGTGTGTTGTGAGTGGAATTGCCGGTAACGGCGGTATTCCGCTAACTCACGAGGCGATAGCGAAAAAATCTATTTTGCAAATAGATAATCGCGATAATTTGTGCTTGCCGCGCTCGATCGTTACAGCTCGAGTTTATGCAGAACGAGGGGAATTACGCTCGGGAGAACTTCACAAAAAATGGGAGAAAATTCGACACGGACAGCGTGAATATCAACGAGCCGAGGCGATGCAACTCGCTCGTAATGCCGGTGTGTGTGGAATGCGGGAAATTCGTCGGTTTCAGGAGTATCTCGCTCGCGAGGGTATAGCTATAGTTATATTTGAATTTCTCACGTTAGGAAAACGAGTCGATGCGTTTTATGACGGCCGAGAAACGGTAATTTCGGTTATGGGACGAATCACGCATACGCTTTATATTTTATATTACGAACGCTCGCGACATTTCCAGCCGATATTGAATCTCGCCGGTGCTGTGGGTAGCCGTAGATTTTGCGTTAATTGTAACACCAAATACACTCGTGCTCACGAGCATCGGTGCTCAAAGCAATGCGCAAGATGTAAATCTACAAAGTGTACAGGCGATCGGAGCGCGATAAAAGCTTGCAAAGACTGTAATCGTTTTTTTTTTGGTGAAGAGTGTTTTACTCTGCACAAAACACCCGAAGCCACTAGAGGTCGAGGGTGGGTGTGTAGACGCGATTTGAGCGTATGTCAGGCGCTGAAAATTTGTAGCAATTGCTCGCGCCTCGTGAAAACAGGAAAAAAACATCAGCACGTTTGCGGCATGGTGTTTTGCACAACGTGTAAATGCACTCGGCCAACGACGCATCATTGTTTCATTGCGCCGATCAAAAACACCCCTGTTTCTGTATCATCGAATGAAAATAGTAAAAAGAAATCATTACAATTTATATTTTATGATTTTGAAACGCAACAGCATTCGCGTTTACCCGGTGATAATTCGACTCGCGTTCATGAGCCGAATCTCTGTGTAGCGCAACGCGTGTGTTTGCAATGCGCTGATGACGATGACGATTGCATAATTGAAAACCCCTGCCGCGTTTGTGGAAAAAGAGAGTCTGTATTCTCCGACGATCCTGTCGGATCACTGGTGGAATTAGCTATCACATCTAAATTTGAAAAAATCATATGTATCGCTCATAACGCTCGGGGTTTTGACGCTCAATTTATCCTTCGATATTTAATCGAAAAAAAAAGAACGCAAATGCCAACGCTAATAATGACGAGGACGAAAATTATTTCAATGAGAATCGGTCATATCGTTTTTCTGGATAGCTTGAATTATTTGCCTATGTCGCTCGGCTCTCTGCCGAAAGCCTTCGGGTTTGAGCATACCGTGACCAAGGGAACGTTTCCGCATTTATTTAATACACCTGAAAATCAAAATTATGTCGGACCGTTACCACCGCTCGTTTTTTATTCGCACGATACGATGTTTGCCGGCGAGCGTGAGAAGTTCTTGACGTGGTACGAGGAAACACTGAACTCGGGCTACGTGTTTGATTTTGCCGAAGAATTCGTGAAATATTGCCGCACGGACGTGACAGTGTTGCGTCGTGCTTGTTTAGCTTTTAGAAATCTTTTTATTCGCTGCGGCAATGTTTGCCCATTTTCCGAAAGCTGCACAATCGCAGCGGCTTGCTCGTTGGTGTTTCGAAAAAATTTTTTACACGCAAATCGCATCGCGATATTACCACCGGGGGGATATCGCTGGGGGGATAATCAATCGCGCAAAACCGTTTCATGGCTTGTATGGCTCGAGCGGGCACGATCACGAGTTATCGTTCACGCCGGTCGCGGTCGCGAATTTCGTTTACCCGAGGGATCGCTGGCGGTCGATGGTTATTACGAGGAGGAAGAATCAGGAGATCGTCGCGTTCTTCAATTTCACGGGTGTTTTTGGCACGGTTGTCCGCGGTGTTATCGCGTCAACAGGGATAAACGATTAAAATTCGGCGATACAATGGACGAGCGTTATGAACGAACACTAGCGATTTCCGGTAAAATTAAAGCATGGGGATACACGCTGGAGGAAATATGGGAGTGCGAGTTTGACAATTTTTTGAGAAACGATGTTGATTCGCGTACATATGTCGAAAATCACCCAATGGTGTTGAAGGAGCCGCTCGATCCGCGCCATGCTTTTTCCGGTGGGCGTACAGAAAATTTTGTGCTGAAGCACGATGTCGAGCCCGACGAACAAATTCGATACGTGGATGTTTGCTCGCTTTATCCGTGGGTTTGCAAGACGGGCAAATTCCCCATAGGGCACCCTCGAGTATATGTGGGGGAAGAATGTCGCGTCCTTATCGGGACTGATAATGATCTGCAGCGCGTCGAAGGTCTCGTAAAATGCGTTGTGCTGGCACCTCGTCATCTATATCTTCCCGTTTTACCCTATCGTACCGGTGGGAAATTGTTGTTCGGGCTGTGTAGGATGTGCTGCGAAAAAATGAGCAATGACCCGTGCACCCACGAAGATATACACGAGCGAGCATTTCACGGCACCTGGGTGGTGGACGAATTGCAAAAAGCTGTGTCACTGGGCTACAGGATAATTCGAGTTGATGAAATTTGGCAATATGAAATTACGCGATATGACCCTTTAACGCGAAAAGGCGGTCTTTTCGCGGAATATATCAATGCTTTTCTTAAGATCAAACAGGAGGCTAGCGGATTGCCCCCGAGTGTAAATAACGATTGCGAATCTGTAAAACGTTATATCGAGTCATACGCGACTGCCGAGGGTATACGGCTGGATCAGGACGCCATACAGAGTAATCCGGGGCTCAGATCGCTCGCGAAATTAGCATTAAACTCGTTCTGGGGAAAATTCGGTCAGCGTGAAAATTTACCGAGTACGATGATAGTGTCTACGCGCGCCGAGCTCATGAATTTACTAACAAGTCCGGAAATACAGGTGATTGGTGTATTACCCGTGAATCATCAAGTAATGTACGT
Organism: Heteropelma amictum; assembly: GCA_959613375.1. Classification (NCBI taxonomy): domain Eukaryota; kingdom Metazoa; phylum Arthropoda; class Insecta; order Hymenoptera; family Ichneumonidae; genus Heteropelma; species Heteropelma amictum. The sequence goes on along the minus strand of OY390728.1, from coordinate 4,404,148 downwards.
GAATTACATCCACACCGGCGAGGCTATTCGACCATCGCCGACGTCTAACGTTGTGATCGCTGCTTACACAACGGCTCAGGCGCGCCTCAAATTGTACACGTATCTCGAGCGTCTAGGCCAGCGAATATTGTATTGTGATACTGATTCGTGTATGTACGTGAGTCGCGCTGGTACCGACGACTACGAACCACCGATCGGCGAATTTCTCGGCGATTTAACGGACGAGCTTTGCTCGTACGGTCGTGATTCGTACATCTCGTCGTTCATATCGGCGGGTCCGAAGTTTTACGCATTTATCATACGTAAACCCGACGGTACGACGCACGAGGTGTCCAAAGTCAAAGGAATCACGTTAAATTTTGCGAACAGCCGTCACATCAATTATGATTCTATTCGCTCTTTTATTATTGGGGAGAGAACGGAACCGATTGTTTTAAAATTCGACGCTATACGACGCACTGAATATCACAGAGTCGTTACACGCCCGGAATCAAAGTCATGCGTGCCTGTGAGCGTAAAGCGTCAACGCGACGGAGAATACCGCACACTCCCATACGGTTTTATGCATCGGAATGGATGAATGCTCGCGTGAATGCGTGTACACCGATGTACATATAGCCGTAAGTGTATAAATGTATAAATGTATAATAGCGTATTTCTTCATTTTCGCGATAAAGGATGAATAAAAATTTGATATTTGGCATATAATTCATTTCGCGCATGATTTATCCTTTTTCAGCTAGTGAAACGCGCTGATTAGCTTGCGGAATCGCGCGCTAATTAGCTTGCGGAATCGCGCGGTAATTAGCTTGTGAAATCACGCGCAATAAGCGTGTCACGAGCGGAGCAAGCTTACCCCCGCGGACGCCGCCGCCGCCGCCGCCGTGGTAAGCTTATTTAATCGAACATCGCGATGATTCGTCATCATTCGCAAAGATGGACACGCGCTGGAAACATCCGTGGACCTCGATGATTTGCGGCCCAACGGGTTGCGGTAAAACGTTTTTCGTTAAAAAATTTTTCAAACACATACGGGAAATGGCCGATGTGCGATTCGAGCGCGTTTTATTTTATTATTCCGAGTGGCAGCCCGGCTACGTCGAGTACGGTGAAACGATTGAATTTCGCGAGGGGCTGCCTCAGCCGAGCGATTATTCGAACGATCAACGACCCAAACTCGTGATCATAGATGATCTCATGCGCGAATCTTCCAACAACACCGTAGTCGACCTATTCACCAAGGGTAGCCATCATAAAAATTTGAGCGTTATCTTTATCACGCAAAATCTCTTTCATCAGGGTCACGGTCAACGCGATATTTCCCTAAACGCGAATTACATCGTAATATTCAAAAATCCGCGAGATCGCGCCCAAATTCAGCATTTGGCGCGTCAGGTCTGCCCGGAGAATCCGCGATTTTTACAGGAAGTTTATTACGATGCTACGTCGGAACCGCATGGTTATCTGCTGCTCGATTTGAAACAATCGACACCCGACAATTGTCGATTTCGCGCCTGCGTATTTCCCGATGACCCCCACAATTACGTTTACGTACCGCGAAAACAGATAAAAATGCGCGATAACAGCAACGATGTACCAGTAATACGCTTGTGATGGCCGTGTGCGGTGCTCTCGGAGAAAAACAATTTGTCATTTTGAAAGCATTGTGCTGTCTGACGCGTAAGCAGCAACGCTGTATTTTACGTACGTGTGACTTTTCCGTGATTCGCTGTATATGCGAGTGCGCATTGAATATTTTGAGGGGTAACGTGAGCCTCAGTAGCGGTGAGAAACAACGATTACGTCATTACGCTGTTTTGCTGCGACGTTTAGCTGTGAAACGCGGCAATTGGGACGCTAAAAGACGCCTCGTCACGCATCACTGTCTGGATTTTCTCAAAACTCTCGTCACGCCTGCTTTGCGACATCTCAAAAATGGAGCACGCTAGAAAAATGGTCCTTGTGCCCCATGATAATATACATCGCCTCGGGGAGAAACAAACGGTGACGCCTGCGGTCGATGCGCCGTCAGCAGGCGGCTCTGTGCAAACCATAGGGACACCGATGTCTCGTTTGGATGCTGAAATGGGCGAAATTCTAAATGCCAATGCTTATCCAAGTGAGCGTGAAAAATGGGCCGCTTATCTCCAAGTTTTGCAGAGATATTTGCAGCTTGCACTGCATTCGCAGCAGCATCAGCAGCATCAGCAGCAACATGCTGCTGATGACCCGGCAAAAAGTATGTCAGGACAATCACCCGTGCGAGAGGAACAATCATCATCATCATCATCTCCGGGCTCGAAATCGCGCTTGAACGATACGCTAATTATCGACAGCGTGCCAAAAAAGTTTCACCTTAAAGCGAAACTGATGATGCGAACGCTGCTTAGAAATTCATCACCGTCGAATAAAATTTCCTGGGACAAGAATGGTGTTGTCTCTATCGCCAATAGGAAAATCCCGAATTCAAACATCATCGATCTCATCAATGATGCTATGAGGGCTAGAAAACGGACAAAACCGACCGGTAGAGCACAGTTTGCGGCACACCTTCGGAAGATACAGATGCCGCGCGAATTCATCGGAAATCCCGAGTTATTTCGCGAAATTACCGAAACTTCAACGCCGCAAAAGCGCCTTATCGAGCCGGATCCCGACGATTTCGACGGCATAGAGAGTGGTAATACACCCCTCCCTAGTGACAGTAGCGCTAGCGCGGAGTCTCACGGCTCGGGATATCGCGACACAGCTGCCAATGACGAGTCGTCGGAGGATGACGAGGAGATAGTCGATAGCCCCGCTGGAGCTGCGCAACGAGGACGAGGAGGTCAACGACCACATCGAAAAAAACGCGCTGTTTGGGCAACGTTGAAATTATGAAAACTCTGGAAAAAATTTATCACGATCCGGCGCATCCTGCTTCTTTTTCGCGAGCGGAAAATTTAAAGCGCGCAGCCGATAATCGCGTCAAAAAACAAAACATTTTACCATGGCTGGAATCTCAGGAAACGTACAACAGTCATCGCGTCGTGCGCCGTCGTTTTCCACGACGTACGTACAACGTCAATAACATGGATGATGTATGGGAAGCCGATTTGGCCGATGTTCGCTCAATCTCAACGTACAATGACAATTTCACGTATTTGCTGGTTGTCGTCGATGTATTGAGCAAATATGCCTGGGTCGAGCCATTGCCCGATAAAACATGCGTGAGCGTAGCTCGCGCTTTTACCCGCATATTAGACAATAGGAACAATCGAACGCCGCATCAATTACAATCAGACCGCGGTCGCGAATTCACCGGAGCACCCTTTCAGCAGTTACTGCAGAAAAAAAATATTGAATTTCGAGCTGCTCTTAATCCAGATGTCAAAGCGGCCATAGTGGAGAGATTCAATCGAACGCTCAAAGAACGCATGTGGCGATATTTCACGCATACGCGAAACAAGCGCTATATCGATGTGCTGCAAAAACTCGTGAGTGCTTATAATCACGCACGTCATAGCGCTACACTATTACCACCGTACAAAGTTACTCTGGAAAACGCGTATATCGCGCGGGAAAATCTCTCTCGCCTATACGCAGTAGCAGCAGCAGGCTGTAAACAAAAATTAAAAAAGCCTAAATACAGCGTGGGTGACGTAGTGCGCATCAGTAGCGCTAAAGCAGCCTTCGCGAAAGGATACGAGAGCGGCTGGAGTAAGGAATTATTCAAAATTCATCGAATATCCGCGTATCGACAGCCAATCGTGTACATACTGCATGATCTAAAGAACGAGCCGATCGACGGTATTTTTTACTCTGAAGAATTATCGAGAGTTCGTCTACCGGTTGACTCGACGATCGTTGAAAAGAAAAAGAAAAAGAAGAAGAAGAAGAAGAAGAACATCAAAAAACCTTGATATCCCCTCTCGTCGTCATGAGTTTGACTTCCAGAGGATTTTTCTATCTCGTGCTGCCGAGTAACAGCAGTATGAAATATTTTCCGGCGAATACCACCACAAAATTCACAACAAAATTACCGCGTCAATTAAATCTCGATGGAGAGTGGGCCATAGCAGTTGCGGAAATTAGCTATCCCGCAACGATTTTTCACATTCAACGATCCGACAATACAGTGTCGCTCGAGCATGGTGATTATGACAAAATTCATATTAACAAGCTCACGAAACGTCGAACAGACTCTGATGCCGTACCGTACGGTACGTATCGCTCTATCGATACATTATTGGAAACAATAAATCGTTTACCGTGTATAGCTAAACATCTCGAGCTGAAACAAGCGCATCATGGCTGTGTCAAAGTTTCTCGAGTGTGCGACGATAATCGTTATCACAAATTGAGCGTTTCTCCCGGTATCGCGAAACTGTTGGGTTTCGATGAGGAAAACCGCGAGATACGTCGGTAAAAAACCGGCATCGTTAGCTCGCGCAATTCCCAACAACATGTTCGTTTATACCGATATTTGCGAATCGTATATTACCGGTGATACGCAAACTCCTCTATTATGCGTGGTACCCGTCGAGACGAACGGTGAGCTGGCATACGGTACGAATCGAATGAAATTTTTTCCCGCGCCTCGATACGTTGCGCTGATACGTAATCACATGAGCATGATCGAGATCGATATAAAAGACGAGTACGGTGGACCGATATCATTCGAAGAAGGAAGGTTGACGGTGACACTGCAATTCAAACGTCTACACTGAACATGGAGTACTACGATGTTAATGAGGATTTACAGGCTGGGTTAGGCCGCCGCGGATACGGCGGAATAAGCCATGTTTATATCGGGACATCGAATCAGCGCGGTCACGGTATCGGCAGTTTCCTCGGGGGATTATTTCGGCGCGTATTACCATTGTTGCGTAAGGGCGCAGGGGTCGTTGGTAAAGAAGCGCTCAGAACAGGCGCAAATATCGCCAGCGACATGATGAAGAGAAACGTTAGTCTGAAAGATGCTTTCCACGCGAGGGCGCGTGAATCGCGAGACAATTTGAAACGAAAAGCCGCTGAGTAAATTGAAAAAATTATGTCTGGCTCGGGCTATAAAAAGAGAAAAATCGTGCGAAAGCGTCATTCGAGCAACGGCCGTGTGACGAAACGCGACGCTACGAAAAAGAAGAAGAGGAGCGGCGTGAAAAAAACGAAAAAAACACAGAAGAAGAAGAAGAACAAGAGCGGAAAAATTCATCGAACCGTTGCGGATATATTTGCATAGAAGAGGAAAATGGCATTTTTACACGCGCATTCGTGCGAGTGCTTAAAATCGGAGCTCGAGCTATTCTCATTACCACCGACGCAGACTACCATCGAGGGATCCAATTGGGTGCACTACAAACCCATCTCATCATTGACCGACGATTCCCCCATCGAATTCGTTATACCAGGCCAGGGTGATGAGTACATCGATCTCGCTCACACGATGCTCAATCTGCGCGTGCAAATAAAAAATCCCACGACGCCAATGACTTCCACCTCGAAGGATGCTTCCGTCAGCATGCCTTTCGTCGGCCCCATCAACAATCTTTTACATTCCATGTTCAATCAGGTGGACGTGTACTTGAATCAAAAACTTGTCTCGCCGCCGAATAATGCTTACGCGTATCGAGCATACATAGAAACACTGCTGAATTGCGGGCCTGCTGCTAAAGAATCTCACCTCACTTCTGTATTGTGGTACGATGACACCCCCGGGAAAATGGACGATGCTCGCGGTGTAGAAAACGAGGGACTGAAAAAACGTTCAGAGTTTCTCACCATTGGGAAAACGCTCGATCTACTCGGTCATCTGCATTGCGATATCTTCAATCAGGAGCGTTTTCTTCTGAACGGCGTAGAAATGCGATTGCGTCTCGTACGCGCTAGAGATTCGTTTTGCCTCATGTCTACGATTGGTGGTAATTCGTGCGAAATAAACATCGTCGAAGCCTCGCTTCTCGTGAGACGAGCAAAAATCGCGCCTGGTGTCTTACTCTCACACGCTCGAGCGCTCGTCAAATCGACAGCAAAATATCCGCTCACGCGCGTCGAAGTCAAGGCAGTCTCGTTACACGCTGGTGTACACGGTGAAACCATTGACAACGTTGTTCTCGGGCAATTACCAAAACGCCTGATTATCGGATTTGTCGATAACAGAGCGTACAACGGTGATGTCGCGCTAAATCCCTTCAATTTTCAAAATTATAAAATCAATTATCTATCTCTGTATATGGACGGAGTACAAGTTCCCTCCAGAGCGTTACAGCCTGATTTTACAAAAAATAAACTCTACGCGGATGCTTATCACACGTTATTCTCGGGGACCGGTATTCACTTTCTCAACGAGGGTAATTCCATAAATCGCGAAAATTATCCCGAGGGGTTTGCATTTGACTTGACACCCGATCTTTCCGCAAATAGCAGCTCACATTGGAATTTAGTGAAACACGGCAGTGTGCGAATCGAAGTACGATTCGAAGAAGCGCTCAAATCAACGGTGAATTGTATCATTTATGCTGAGTATGACAATGTCCTTGAAATCGACGCCTCCCGCCAAGTAATCGTGGATTTCAGCGGCTAGTGCGGCTCAAAGACAAGCATATCGGATTACAGAGCCTTTTTTTTCAATTTTTTTCACGAGCTCGATGACTGATTTCAACGATAAAGGAAATCAGTTTGTCGCGCGCTGTGGAACGACGAAGACGTGAGAAAAAAAAATGGACATAATCGTTGATATTCAGGCGATGCGCGATAAAGATCGCCGGTTTTTGCCGAAAGAAGTCTGCGTCGTTGCTCTTGATCACCCGTTTATGGCACATTGGATTGTTGCCCCGCCATACTCATTCAACGAACTACCGATACCCGTACGCGGTGAAAATAAATATCTCACTCTCAATCATCATGGATTAGAGTGGTGCGAGGGTGATGTGAGCTGCAAGCAGCTATACGCCAATTTACGCGAAATCGCGAAACATTCGCGTACCATTTGGACTCGGGGAAACGAAAAAGCGGATCTCCTCAGCCACGTTATGTCTCGGGAAATAAACGATTTGGAGCAGCCACATTGGTTCTGTCCGAGTTTCGATTCTCTCCCGGAAACGTGCGTTCGCTGTCTTCGCCACAGCCTGGGAATCACGAAACCTTTTTCCCGATGCGCTGTGTCACAAGCCATCAGGCTGAAGCAACATCTTTGCGATATTACCTACAACACCGATCGCCCCGTAGAGGATAAAAGGACGAAGGAGGAGGAGGAGGATGATGAAAAGAAAGAGATATTTGGCGAGGATACCTGCGATGGCTGCGTACTATGCAGAAAAAGTGAATAAAATCACTTTGAATGTCGCAAATATATTGCAGCGCTAATGTAACGCCGTGTCAGTCGATCGCCGCGATCGAGAAGGGCATGAACACGCAGCAAATACGCGAGGCTCTGCAATTTTTACCGCTAGCCAGCAGCGGCGTATTCGCCGCCGATGAGATTCCACGCATCTGGGCAAAACCGACCGGAATAATAGCGAATACCGATGGACACACCAAGCCCGGTGAGCACTGGGTCTCGATGTACGTCGATCGAACCGGGGAGGGCTGGTACTTTGACAGCTACGGATTACCACCAATCATCCCACATCACGTCGCGATGCTCCGAAGAAATTGCAAATTTTTCCACTACAATACCAAGCAACTACAAAGTGATTTGTCAGATGTGTGCGGACAGTTTTGCATTGTTTTTCTGCATTTTATGTCTTGCGGTTTTGGCATGGCTCGATTTAACAATCTCTTCAGCGATAACGTGCGAGAAAACGATCAAATAGTGCGCGAATACTATAACGCGTACAAATCTCAAAAAAATCCGAAGAATAATTATAATAATAGTAATTACATGGAAGGGCGAGGTAGCTTCACTTCGCGCAGATTTCCCTGTACACAACGCTGCTGCACAAAACGATAAGGTAATGTCTGTACCATCGCCGACCTACATTCAACGGGAGATTGAGTTACAATCTCCCGACCCATATTCACGCGGCCTTACGCCGGCCTTACGACGGCCTTGCCCGGATTCTATTTCATCTCCGCTCTTATCTACAGCTGGAGCTCATCTCGCCCAACCATTCTCTATATCTCGCGCTCAAACGCGCGTTATTATAATATGTAAACCTTCTATATTACTATAATTCATCATCAAAATCATGTAAGAAATAATCATTTGAATAAGAATCATGTTCATCACACAATTCAGTATTCCAAATTCCTCTTCAAAAATATGCTTAGTCGCCAAAATTTAAAAATGCTGACGCGCCAAAAAGTATCGGTACCCGTCCGAGGCCCGACTCACGTCCCCCATCCTCACCCCACTACTCGCAACACTCCACTCAATATCAGCAGTGGGAGTGGACGAGTGGTGGGGGAAGGAGTGGGGATAGGAGTGGGGGGCCCCAGACGGGTACCAATACTACTTTGGTGATTACTTTCATAGCCATCGTATCGGCAGTGACAAGAACTCAACTATTAATTTTCTATATTCTTTGTTAACGTTTATCTTACCTCGATTTTTCTTTCAATAAATATTGTGTTAATTGATCGAACTTATTAACTTAGCGGCATTCCATTCAATACTCTCGTGTTATCGCGTTCGCGACAATTACCTTAGCGGCATTGCGCGTCGTGATACACAGATGTACAATATTTATTTCATCAAACTCTAAATTGTATCTAATTCTTGATCTTTTAATACGTATGTTTATACCGTGCGGTCATTTACGCAACCTTATTGAATAAAGTGTATCGGTGACAATACAGCAGTTTGTTCACCTATAGTTTATCCACCTGCGTTCTCGCGTCGGCGACCCGCGCAGCGTCACCAATAACCACAGGTGAAGTGCGTTACCCCGCTTTAACTCGGACAAGAATCCATGTGCCATGCTTTTTAGCTTTTGTGCACAATTATAAATATATTTTTATTTTCGGGAAAAATTAAATACCGCTACGGCCAATCAATCTAGCACGTAACAATATAAAACAAAATTCCTTCGTTTCTATATCAGTACCCTTTCATATTTTTTTCATCTTCGAAATGTTGGCACGTTTTGTACAGAACTTGGGAACAGTAAGTTTTTCCCGTGGGAATTTCAAATGTTGGCGCATTTATCCAACTTAAAATAGAGGGGGTACCAGTCCAGGTCTGTGCGATGATTGGGAATTGATCATCGCTGTCCATACGTAAAACTTTTGATTGTAAAGTTTTCTACCAATTTGAAAACTGTAATTGTAGGAATATCTTTATTCTCTACAATGATTTGGGACGAACGGAACATGCAAGACTAAAGTCAGCGCGAATTCATCAGCCCATGGCGAATGCAACCGTTCAACTGCTTTTTTCGTTCTTCAGCCTCCCTCGACAACTCGGTCGTACGTTGCTACCAACAACGACACACCTGCACACACCTGCTGTATACTGTGTTTTTGTGTTTCCACTCCCACACTCGGCCGTCCTGTATCTTTCCCTTCGCCTTCGAATGGGTTTATTCGCAAGCGGCTCCCTCGTCTTCCGTATCTCCAAAATTTGCCTATAACTTCATGTGATCAGCGGCCGTGGATGTGTGTATTGGACCTTCGTGATTTCTTACTTTCCTGGCTACGTATTGGTCATTCTTGAAAGTCCGAAAAACTTCCTATGGGACAAGAAATTTTCCGGCAAATTTAGGTCCAGGCCCACGTTGTGTCCTTTTCATCGCTAAGTCATTTTCTCGATAGGGCTTGGCTGGTTTCCGTCTTCGGTTGTATCCTTAACGACTTTCTTCCTGTGTTTTTTGTATTTGCCTCTTTTCGCACTATCGGCTTTCGTTCCGGCCGTCGTTGACCGTGGTCAATAGTTCCTTATCCACCAATCCTTTCAGCGACGGATCTTCCCACATCCACGGTGAGCTCCGAACGTCACTTGGAAAGGTGTCAGACCGATACTTCGATGATACGTCGTGTTCAGGCATTGTTACGCAACGCTCAGATGTTTATGCTGTCAATTTCATTACCAGAGGGCTCAAGATGCGATTAACGCGTTCTCCCTGTCCATTCGCTCATGGGATTTCCGTCGTGCATCCGTTCTGCGGTGCCTATCGATTTAGTTAAATACAATCACGTAAATTTCGTAAAACTATCCATTACGATGAAGATATGTTTGTGGTTTTTCTTTGTTGATGCGAGCGGACCTAAGTGATCGATGTGAAACGTATCGAGGGGGATCGCATCCTTCGTTATCGGGATAAAAAACCCCTCCTGTTTCCCCTTTTCCTGTTCGGCTATGATGCAGTTTCGGATAATTTTGTGGGTTTTTTCTCGCAAATTTGGAATTCAGTAGTCCTTGTTCAGAATAGCTTCAGTTTTCACTGTCAAGAAGTATCCGTTTTCATGTGCTCGCCTTATTATATGGATGCAGAGAGTTTTGGGAACGACCAGACGAACGTCTTCTTCTGCTTCCTTGAATAAGAGCCCATCCCTAAGAATGTATCCTTGTTGCTTGCCTCGTCTAATCCCCTCAATGATTTTCTTCAAGCTGTTATCCTCGCGTTGATATTCTTGTAATCGAGCCATTAGCCCATCTTCACAACTAGAAATTAGTAAACACTTCGGCAATGGATTTCGACTCAGAGCGAGCTCAGAGACTCAGAGCGCACCATCTTCTGCGCTGCGTTGCACCAGAATTCCGCAGTATCCCTGTTTAGAAGCGTCTGTATGTAATTTCGTTTCTGCACAGACTATATATAAGTTCAAGACAAGCTGACTCATCAACGCTATCTTCAGATTCATGAATGTGTCTTCTTCGGCTACATCGAATCGAAACTTTGTACCCCCTCTCAGAAGGTTTGTTAACGGTCTCGCGATAATCGAATACCTCGGGATAAATTTACGGAAATAACCGGTCAGCCTGAGAAAGCTGGAACTTGCTGTACATCGGTTGGCCTTACAAAATTTTTGACGGCTTCCGTCTTGTGCTGTCTATTTGTGGCTTGATTTTTCACGGTGACGTGGAAGAACCCATTTCTCAGATCGAGAGTTGTGAATACTTTCGCGTCCTGCACCAAATCTAACTGGTCTTCTATTAAAGGTATGGAATATCTATCTTTCTTTTTCTTGTTTAATAGTCTGCAGTCTATGCCTAGGGTCTTTTCCTGCCATCTTTTTTCGTTGCCACGAGTACTGGGCTAGCGAACACTGCAGCCAGATCGCGCGTAAAAGTTACCTTCTTTCTAGTCTCTTACGCGCCGATCACACAATCATAGTAGCGCGTGTCCGTGAGCAGGCGACGCTCGGACTTCTTCGGAAAGTACCAAGCGCGGTCGAAGTTTCTCGACCGCACCTTCGGCAGCTACACTAATACATGGACGTTGAGCACGTTCATGTGCGGTGCAGCACGACTCGTGCGTGACGTCATCCGACGGCCCACGCGAGGCATTTAGATGATTGCAATGCTTATTTAGCTCTGGATTCTCTGCGTTATTGATGTATGCAGAAAAATATATCGCGCACTCCGATCGCTTATTTTTTTAGTTTATACTGTAATTGGAATATAATAATAAATATAAATTACAACTTATTTATCTTCTAAAAAATTGTTTACGCTTTACTCACACCCGTCCTAATGCCAAATAAATTATAATCCTTATAAGTAAGCGGAAATATATTTATATTAGTATTATTATATTAATTCTCATACCTTCATCAAGCGATTAAGCATTATCCCCGAAAACAAGCCAATCATCCATCCGGCTGCGAATCATAAGTACCAGAAAGTGATAGATTAGCCATTATTGTCTTGTCGTGCATGCATTCACAAAACGTTCCGTCCTTTCTCCATACTTTCTCCATACCATACAGTTCTCGCATTTTCGTCAATAGGTCGTTCATCGGCAATTGAATGTACCGCGGCGCTGAATGAAACCACTGGGAAACCACCTTGCCTTTTAATCTCATTCCTATCAACATTTTTGACACGGCTTCATCTAACTTATACGCTTGTTGCAAGAACTTTATCTGCCTTTCCCAGGTCTCAAACATATCAGCATTTCCATTGAAATGATTTTAAAACACTTTCCGATGCATTTCTTTGCGAAATAACCGAAAAATCCGAAAAGTATGATTCGAGACGGCAAACAGGGGTCCGCATCCATTTTTCTGTTTACAATCTATCATATTTATTTCAAGAATGTTTTTTCAGGTTCGCTAGTGGTAAATCGTTGAGCTCCTCACGAACGTGTTACGAGATCAGAGGAACCCTGAGCTTATCCATCAAAATAACCATGGTTTTGACAGAACCATAATTATTGACTCTCCATAAGCTTGATTCTCCAGTATTGACTTTTTCAACTTTTTTAATTTTAATCGATTGTGGGTCATTTGTGGATGATTGTGGGCTTAATAAAATTGTTTGTGGGTTTTTATTTCTTGCAAAAAATCAAAAACAAATTTGACTGTGAAGTTGGCGGCCACTTCTTCGTTTCAGCATTATTTTAGGACAAATCGATGTAACATCGTTTGGGGTAACTATAGCTGCAGTTAAATCGTTTGTGGGTTATTAATAATAAATAAAATAGTAACGAAATAAAAAATTATATGACGACACGGGGCGCCAAGCTGCTCCGCACATGTATGCGATATTCCTAGATGACATAAGAATAGCGATCGTCAATATTCTTGTTCCGCCAGAATATTTTAATCTCATATGTGAACATCATTATGAGATTGTAAAAATTGTTTATGTTTATTATTCATACGAAAACAACCCTAGGAAAAAATTGACGAATGGCCCAGCATTGGTTGGGTACCGCAACAAGAGTATTAAATCGTTGGCCGGTAGATTTGATTATGCTAGCATTCCATTGGATGAATGTGAGAATGATAACACTGACCCAACGTTGCTGCTGAGTACTAGCTCACAGTCTATGGCTATGTATCTGGTGTAGTGTTGGATGACAGGGATTTCGTTCACCGCCAATACTCAATTCTATAATGTGCATTACAGCGGTCCATAACAATAGCCCATATTTTGGTCTACCTTCGGGTGCCAATAATCGGGCGGCCAGTGATGTACTGTTAGTTGGCCATATTGTGAGCATTGGCGATCCTTTCTAGGGAATGCGCTCGTTATCAATCTCTGGTAATCTACCAGAGATTGATATTTCTCTTTCTATTTCGCACATATAAATTAAGAAATGAATGTAACAAAATGAAAAACTATCTCTGAGTGCATAAGTAATAAAAACATACCCATACAACAATAATGGTATACCTTATATACAACATTTGTGATATCTTCGTATGATAATACCCACTAGTCTAGCGGTCGAAGCAGTATCTACTACTTCGCAGGCTCTGAGTTCAATTCCACCTCGCGGCCATAGTAATTTTTTAAAATAATTTTTAACATTCCATATCTAATGGAATGTTACATACATAATGTATATACAATGCGTTCCAATTGAAGTGGAACACTTTGATTTTTGTCGATCTCCGGCGCAAATCGATCGATTTCAAAAAACAAAAAAAACACTTTCTTGCAAATTTTATTTGCTTTCGAATGAGCCTAGTTCGAATCCGATCGGATTAGAATTGGCCGCGCACCAGGAGTCGAGGTAAAATCATGCAAATCGGGTTCCGACGCTCAGCTCGAAATTTCGTATTTCCGGGAAGGGCGCTATGATTTGTCATACACCATTGGAAAGGGCATTTGACCCCGAGAAAAATGCGCACAAGCTAGAGTCTGTGCGATCATCCCAGAGGGAGATATAGCACCAGGAAGCGAAAACGGTTTATCGATGATAACTCGAGAACCGTCCGGCCGAATTCGCACAGCTTTCGCACGAGCTACTCTTTTTCCATCCCACAGAACGACGTGAAGTCGTTTTTCCCGTGGATGCTCCCTCGGCCGAGAACCAGAGATCATCGCGGTGCACCGTCAGCTTCCGACGCCATTTTGAACATGAAAATGTTCGCGCATTGCGACAATATCTATTCCATTGGATAGCTGATGATTTTCCCTTTAAAATGCACCCTTGAAAGTCCCAAAAATCTCAGTTTTAAGACATGATATTTTCATTTGAAAATGCATGAAAATTTAACAGCTTTCGGTCTCGACGGGAGCGCGAGAGCGCGGACCGCAGGCAGCGCACAGCGCGTGAGGGGAATCGATCGAGGGCGCCCCCACCACATGCCCGCAGTCTCATTCCGCGAGCTCACGTATTATCGCAGGCTTTTTCAAAATTTCTTTTTGTACCGGCTTTTTTTTTATATCTCAGTATTATTGTTAAATTAACAAAACTATTATTGTTAAATTAACAAAACTAATATTGTTATTAATTAATTTTTTTGTCATTAAATATTCTTCTAATAAAAGGTTGATGGAGTCCCGAAGTTGATCCTTTATCGAAAACATATCGCGGGATTGTTGTCATTTTATTAGTTTTTGCTTGAAATTGGCTGTTTTTTTATGTATTTTCTCACTAATATTTCGAATTTTCGCGAAAAACTCGATGAGTTTTGCGGAATATTTGCGATGGAATAGTCTGTTGAATGATCGAAAATTCGAAAAAAAATGTTTCCTCTATTTTGGCTAATTTTTCAGAATCGTCGAAAAGCACAAATTTTGAAAAGGCTATAACTACGTTAAATATCATGCCGCTAAGATTTGTCGGGAGTGTTTCGAGACACCCTCGAGAAGACTTAAAAAATTGTCAAAGTTTAATGTCGATAGCTCAATTCCTTCACCCTCAAAATCGATGTCAGAAATTGCCGAAAAATTTCAATTTTAAATTGAAATTTTAATTCAAAAATAATTTTTAATGGTTCATATCGATGTATTTTTTCTCGCTGATTACGGAACACACCGGTATTTCATCGAAAACCCAATATTAAAGATTGAAAATTTGAAACAAAAATCTCGACTCATTTTTCGCCACTTCTCAAAAAACCTCAAAAAGTCGAAATTTCGGAGGCTCGTAACTACTTTTTGCATTCTGATATGCGTATGATAAAATTCCGTAAAAAATCAAGGCGCTGCAGCGCAATCGTGCTATCGCACGTGTGAGCGCGAGCACCCATCCCTA
This sequence comes from Heteropelma amictum, assembly GCA_959613375.1. Lineage (NCBI taxonomy): Eukaryota > Metazoa > Arthropoda > Insecta > Hymenoptera > Ichneumonidae > Heteropelma > Heteropelma amictum. Next base: position 4,389,074 of record OY390728.1, on the reverse strand, counting down.
GTTTCAATATAAAACGGATGATTTTATTATTTCATTTGTACAATTTCTCATTTTATTTATTCGCTCGATAAACTTTTTGTTGATTTTTAACGTCAGTTAAGTGTTAAACACCGTGATTATACTGTCACTCAAGCGTTTTGTCCGCATTCGTTCGTTTCTAGCTCAAGTATGATGATAGCGCAGTGGTTAGCGCGCTGGGTCAGCAACCCGAATGTCCCGGGTTCGATTCCTGTCTCATTTTTTTTTTCATTTTTTTTTACGTCAAACTAATCTTTGACGAAAGCGATGACGATGTTTCTATATAATTTCTCGCTTTTGAAAAATCAAGGGAGAAAAGCGGGCGCAAAACCACGTCTTAATGCAGTTGCTCGCACTGTTTATGCACATTTGTTAATTAATCGCTAGAGCATAACGATAGCGCAGTGGTTTGCATGCCGGATTAGCGTCTCGAGGGTTTCGGGTTCGAATCCCCGGCACATCCTTTTTTTCTTCAACTTTTTTTTCATCATAAAAGAATTCGTAAAAACCGTACGTTAGGAGGAGGAAGCAAGATAATAAAAAGAACGTTTCTCCATTTTCTAAAGTGTCTCAAAATCATTATTTTCGTGCCCATTTCAATCAGCTTATTTGTTGTCGGTAACGATTATCATAGCGCATATCATTTTTCGGTATTTACAATTGATTTTCATAAAGGATGAAGAGTGTTTTTTAGCAGGAAAAATATCCAAGTAGTTTTTTGTCGACATTTTGATTATTCCTTCAAGTTGATTTATCTCGGGGATTCACCGAGTTCTACTTATAAGCAGAATAATGTTGTAATATCATTCCCTGATATGGATAAATCGCGAGAAAAAAGAAAGTGCTAAACATCGTGATCATACGCGCTATGAAAATCGTTACCAACAATAAATAAGCTGATTGAAATGGGCTTGAAAAGAATTATTTTGAGACACTTTGGAAAATGAGGAAACGTTCTTTTTATTATCTTGCTTCCTCCTCCTAACGTACGGTTTTTACGAATTCGCAGAGCTGAATGTCGCTGATTTCATGATGACACTTTCATGATGAAAAAAAAGTTAAAGAAAAAAACGATGTGACGGGAATTCGAAACCGGAACCCTCGAGACGCTAATCCGGCATGCTAACCGCTGCGCTATCGTCATGCTTTTGCGATTAATTAACAAATGTGCATTAAAAGTGCGAGCAACTGCATTAAGACGTGGTTTTGCGCCCGCTTTTCTCCCTTGATTTTTCAAAAGCAAGAAATGATATAGAAACATCGTCATCGCATTCGTCAAAGATTTGTTTGACGCAAAAAAAAAATAAAAAAAAAAATGAGATAGGAATCGAACCCGGGACATTCGGGTCGCTGACCCAGCGCGCTAACCACAGACAGCGCTATCATCATACTTGAGCGAAAAACGAACGAATGCGGATAAAACGCTTGAGTGACAATATAATCACGATGTTTAACACTTAACTGACGTTAAAAATCAACAAAAAGTTTATCGAGCGAATAAATAAAATGAGAAATTGTACGAATTAAATAATAAAATTATCCGTTTTATATTGAAACTAGGGATGGGTGCTCGCGCTCACACGCGCGATCGCACGATTGCGCTGCAGCGCCTTGATTTTTTACGTAATTTTATCATACGCATTCAATAATTAAAGCAAAACATACGCGCATATCAGAAAGCAAAAAGTAGTTACGAGCCTCCGAAATTTCGACTTTTTGAGGTTTTTTGAGAAGTGGCGAAAAATGAGTCGAGATTTTTTTTCAAATTTTTAATCTTTAATATTGGGTTTTCGATGAAATACCGGTGTGTTCCGTAATCAGCGAGAAAAAAAACATCGATATGAACCATTAAAAATTATTTTTGAATTAAAATTTCAATTTAAAATTAAAATTTTTCGGCAATTTCTGACATCGATTTTGAGGGTGAAGGAATTGAGCTATTGACATTAAACTTTGACAATTTTTTAAGTCTCCTCGAGGGTGTCTCGAACACTCCCGACAAATCTTTGCGGCATGATTTTTAACGTAGTTATAGCCTTTTCAAAATTTGTGCTTTTCGACGATTCTGAAAAATTAGCCAAAATAGAGGAAACATTTTTTTTCGAATTTTCGATCATTCAACAGACTATTCCATCGCAAATATTCCGCCGATCGCAAAACTCATCGAGTTTTTCGCCAAAATTCGAAATATTAGTGAGAAAATACATAAAAAACAGCCAAATTCAAGCAAAAACTAATAAAATGACAACAATCCCGCGATATGTTTTCGATAAAGGATCAACTTCGGGACTCCATCAACCTTTTATTAGAAGAATATTTAATAACAAAAAAATTAATTAATAACAATATTAGTTTTGTTAATTTAACAATAATAGTTTTGTTATATCAATAATACTGAGATATAAAAAAAAAGCCGGTACAAAAAGAGATTTTGAAAAAGCCTGCGATAATACGTGAGGTCGCGGAATGAGACTGCGGGCATGTGGTGGGGGCGCCCTCGATCGATTCCCCTCACGCGCTGTGCGCCGCCTGCGGTCCGCGCTCTCGCGCTCCCGTCGAGACCGAAAGCTGTTAAATTTGCATGCATTTTCAAATGAAAATATCATGTCTTAAAACTGAGATTTTTGGGACTTTCAAGGGTGCATTTTAAAGGGAAAATCATCAGCTATCCAATGGAATAGATATTGTCGCAATGCGCGAACATTTTCATGTTCAAAATGGCGTCGGAAGCTGACGGTGCACCGCGATGATCTCTGGTTCTCGGCCGAGGGAGCATCCACGGGAAAAACGACTTCACGTCGATCTGGAGGATGGAAAAAGAGTAGCTCGTGCGAAAGCTGTGCGAATTCGGCCGGACGGTTCTCGAGTTATCATCGATAAACCGTTTTCGCTTCCTGGTGCTATATCTCCCTCTGGGATGATCGCACAGACTCCAGCTTGTGCGCATTTTTCTCGGGGTGAAATGCCCTTTCCAATGGTGTGTGACAAATCATAGCGCCCTTCCCGGAAATACGAAATTTCGAGCTGAGCGTCGGAACCCGATTTGCATGATTTTACCTCGACTCCTGGTGCGCGGCCAATTCTAATCCGATCGGATCCGAACTAGGCTCATTCGAAAGCAAATAAAATTTGCAAGAAAGTGTTTTTTTTGTTTTTTGAAATCGATCGATTTGCGCCGGAGATCGACAAAAATCAAAGTGTTCCACTTCAATTGGAACGCATTGTATATATAATATACATAATGTACATCATGTCAATTACCATAATACCAAACATAATGCAATTAATAGTCATTTAACATTCCATATATCTAATGGGTGTTTATGTTGCAAGAAACTCGTGGAAAACAAGTTTTTACTACAAAAAACCTTCTTTTAAGTTCTACGGATGTTTACTAATTAGAAAGTAATGATTTTCGTTTCGGAAAAATGTAATATTCCCACGCAATTTTTAATGAATATTGCTTTCCTGAGTTCCGGGATCGACTATGTCGTCTCGTGAAAATCAACCAGTCACCTATCTGAACATTGACCTCCGAATTACGATATGCCAGGCAGCGCACACAGTCCAATCAAAATGCCCAAAAGGTAGTAACTTTTTGTACGTCTCCGGAAATTTGATCTAAGAGTAATTTGGTGACGCTGAATCGAATGGTGGTAATTTTTTGCGATCAACCCCCAGAAAAAAGGGTTAAATGGTGAAATCGTTTATTTCAAACGCTAATAACTTCCGACACAGCACATAAATATTGCAACAATATTGCTGCAATATTTTATCGAAAACATTGCACTATTGCTGAAATACTGAGCATTATTGCTGCAACATTGTAGCAACATTGCAGCAATGTCTAAATGCCCACTTGCTGCAATATTACAATAAAATATTGTGAACTATTGTAGCAATATTGTATCAACATTGCAGCAATGTCTGAATGTCCACCAATGAGAACAAATTTTAAGAAACTTTTTTGTTTTTTATTAAGTTATTTAGTTAGTATTTAATGGAAAACATACTTGTGACGCTGAAATTAACCTGATCACAAGGAGAAAAATACGAAGAAAATTTGATGCGCTGGCGTGGATTTGAACTCGGGACCTTCCGATTCCTGCTGGTAGACTGCTCCTGAACACCGGACTACGTTACACTTGTATTAAAACAGACACTAGTTCTAAAGTATTCTGCAATCTTACAAACTATATATTTACTCGCTAAAGTGTTACAAATATCTTTAAAGATGTATGTGGGACACTTGCCAGCTCGCACTTGTATTTGATTAGAATTTTTGGATTTCCTGATTCATAAAAATCTGAAATTCAACAATAATTGGCATGCTAAAAACAACAATTATCAACATTAATTTTACCCAATAGTTATTAACTTAGGTCAGTTATTTTTTTTCTCAGTCGAATCAAAGGTGTGCTTTTTTTGAACGCTTCTTAGGAATTTTTTCAGACTTTCCTACGTTTTTGAAATTCCTTTTTTCAAATTTTTAGAATGGCCCTATACAGGCTGTCCCAAAAGGGTCGTCTGACCCCTGAAGGGGTGGTAGATCTCGAAATTCTGGATCGAAAAATCCTCAGTGGTTTGTCGATCTGATGCACCCCTGATGAGTTATTAATAATTAATTACAGCCAATAACATGCGTGGACTGGGCGGCGCGTAGCGGTGTGCGTATGGCGGTATTCCCGGCCGCACCGCGAGAGGCAGGGCTATGTCGCGCGAAGTGGACGTATGTGAGTGCATGGGTGTGAGGGTCCAAGCTAGCCAGCACGCGTTGAATGTATTGAAGGAGAACGCAGAAAACAATAAGTAGCGCTTCGCGATGAAACAGTTTTCTAATAAATGAATTTATGTGTAATTGTAGAACCTTTATAAAAAACGAAATCTTTACTGATCAAGTAAAAATTTCGTTCATTTATTTACTTAAGCTAAAAATAAAGATCACCTAGGCGTTTTCTCAAATGGTTTTTTTTCATTGTTCATTGAAAGGTATAAAAAATTGTACGCATCAATAGTTGAATTTTACGCACGCTAATTAATTTATTTACATGATTGTCCTACTAAGTTAACTGATGAGTGATATAATTAACACGATAAATGACTTTCTCCTTACTTTTCGAATGAATTGTTTCGGAAAAATTGAATTTAGGGTGTTTTTTAAGACGCAAATTGCGAATATGCTGAGCTACTCAAATTGAAAAAAAATGCAATACCTTGTGAAATAATAGGTAATGAATCTCTCCGAGATAATTGAAAGCAATCGAAAAAGAGTTACATTTGCGAATTATAAAGTTGAAAAACGACCCATGGATTTTTGAATTTTTTTTGTCAATTTGATTACATTTCCTTATGCTAGTACAGAATACTGGAAAGAAGTGGGATAACTTGTGTTAATAAATAATGAATAATAAATAATACAAAAGCACAAAAGGATTATAAATCATTTCTAAAAAATATACTTGCAACATTTTTTACGTGCACATATTAACCGTTTCAAGGTATGCTTGAATTTTTGAGGGCAGGTTTTTATTCTACTCGTTTCCTTTCTTAAATGTTAAAGGTATTCATCTTTGTCGATTTGTCCCTTTCATTCATCATTTTTGGAGATTCTTCACTTTTTTAATTCGCAAAATTAACAACCCAGAACGGGTTGTTAACGGGTTCGCAGCCGGAATATGCCTGCCTTCGGAGATAGGGGGAAATTCATTGATGTCATCCTTTGTCCCCCTCCGATACCTTACACTTTTTGTCTCAAACATTTTTCGATATCTCGCTTCATTTCCGAATAAAACGCCCGGGTCACTTTCGATGCCCCACCCTGTATACATATGTATATAATGGAAGAGCGAGAGAGGAATTCAAAGCGTTATAACGGGTTTTTGCTTTGAATGATGTATTTTCCTTATATTTAAATATATATTTCTATATATTAGTCTCGTCCAAAATTAAAAGACAAATAATTTAAAATAGGTAAGGTAATGGTAAAAAAAATAAAACTGATTCAAGCGTCAATGACATTTATTATTACAATACATAAAATAATTGTTAATATATGACTACAAATATACATACATATTGTGGAAATTATTTTTCTTAACCATGCACGCCAAGTTTCATTTTTTTTCTGAGAATGTTACTTTAATTTTTCACACGATTTGAAAAAATACTTCTCGATAGAAGCGTACATTTTTTACTTTTTACAGGTATTGATTTTTACTTTTTTTACTTTTTAAAGTTGAATCTACACTACATCGGTTTTTTCAGTTTTTTACAAGCAGGAGAATGTCCCGATATTGAGTCATCATTGATTTCTTCAATTTCATCACAATTCAATGGATACGTGACATCTTCGTTACTTTCCATTAAATCAGTTACCATCTCAATGTCGTTCTCAATTTCGTCATCGCCATATAACAATTACATTGGGTTCGGCTATGTTCGAACAACTTTGCCCGTGACACGTTTTGCATAGTACAGTACACTTGAGGCCTAATTTCTGACAAGTACAGTTTGAGATACAATTTCCTGTATCACAGCCGCATGATATGATTTCCAGGAGTTCCTGAGCAATAGGCTCTTTCTTTGAGGTTATAGGTGTTAAGGTGTTATGTACTTTTTTCCAACCCCACTGCATTGGGTCTTTGGAATTGTCGCCATGCCTTTCATGAACTTGTAGATAAGACCTAAGAGAATGTCCATTTGCGGCCATATCAGTCGGAGGAAGAGCGCTTAAATTGAAAGTACTGTTGAGTGAAGATTTTGTAAAGCACAAATAGCGAAATTCGTGGAACGAAAGATCATCAGTTTTTTTGCACCATACATAATCATAATGATTCGCTGGCCGGCAGCGTTTACAGAACTTTTACTGGCGTTTTCATTATTGAATATCTCAGCATCCATTCTCATCCCGCAGAAATCATTCTTTAGTAATTTAATTAATTTCGTTTTTCCTTGTTTATATAACGCCGACGTAGTGGCACAGCCAGTGAACGCATGAATAAAACCGATTAGATGTTTTATATCTGGATATATGAAGCTATTGACACCAAACATTTTCTCTTCGATTGTTCCGCGGCCAGGTTTAAGGAAGTAAAGATTTTTTTTCGAATCGGCATTTTGTGTCATGATAAGATCAAGCAGATCAATGTCTTCGCCTACAATAAATACCGAATGATATTAAACCGCGATTGCAATTGCCGTTTCTACGATCAAATAATCCGCGTCTTCGTGTGCTTGTTTAATCCCGAAGCCTACACTTCTTAGTTTTTCCGATAACATAATATTAATGAGAGGAGATTAATTTTTTTCATTGGATAAAAATTTGTCTTGTGTCAGAGTTGAAGGCATATATAAATCAAATTGTACTTCCGGAGCACAATTAGCCCTCATTCTACGTTGCCGTTCAGCACTCTTCGTGAACATCTCATCTGCTTTTTCGGGGTAGCCGCCAAAAACTACTATGCAGTTCGGAGAATAGTTATTCACCAGATAATCCACATATCGCTGCAAAATGTCTTTGAATATCTGTCTCGGCTGCCAAACTACCACAACACCACCCCGATGAAGTTTTATTCCATTTTTTTTAACGTAAAATTCGCAGATATTGTGTATTCAAAGTTACATATAGCAATATTCCCGAAGAATATGATTAAAATATAAAAGAAAGTAAAATATCATGAATCCGATTGCAGATTCGGATTTCCGAAAAAAAAGTAGCATGGTTTAAAAAAAAATATTGTACGACAATTATTAACGGAGCTATCCATTTGTTAATTAAGCAATGAGAACGGCCGGACGCGCGGCGGCTGGCGCTCCCTCACCACGCCGACGTGGTGCGTCGAAGCGACCACCGCTTCGACGGCGCTCGACGAGCTGAAATTAATTTTTTTTCACCACATATAACGCACCTAGAGATCTGAAAAAATTCACGGTGATTTCTTGGGGTACTTAGCGGTAGCTGATATATTTTTTTTCCCTCAATATCAATTACAACAACAATAAGCGAAATAACACTTAAACAACGTTATCTCCGGTCCTAATCAAGATATTCACGTTTTTTTTTAAATTACTCGTCAAATGAAGGCCAAGTACGATCCATCATAATATTTACAATAATGTGAAAATTCCCGGAGATATCTCTATTTGTTTATAAGCAAAAAATTTCAAGGTACCGAAAAAATTGTCATTTTCGAGCATAAAATGTTTTTTTTTTCGTTTATGGAAAGTACTAGCTACCAACTGTCTGTCTGATTTTTTGGCTACCCGTAGACCTGCGAAATTAAAAAGGACAGACGATTTACGGATTTTGGCTCGTCGCGGTTTGTTGCTCAACTATGCAACACAGGCACAAAAACTTTACATGATAATTTTGAAGACATTTCATATTACCTGTGCCATGAGTTTGAAAGCCGTACGTTGTTTGTTCATCAATTTAGAACAAAAAATGTAAATTTTTTATTTTCACGGGACTATGCATTTTGTAACTAAACAAATAATGATAATCGATCTCACGACGGCTTATTTTTTCAAGAGCGATGAGACGAACAACTTTTGTTTCAACAGTTTTCGTCTACAATCCATAACAAATCCGTTATTTAACAAAAAGTGGGGTCTCAAAAGCTTAAACAATCGTAACGTACAAATCCGGACCTAAATTTTTGGGGGGTAAGTAAAAATATGTTCGTCCGTATTTAATGAACCTATAAAAAAATCGGCCAACCTATGTTATTCCAGAATCGTCAATCGATTTTTGAGCTTATTCGTCTGGACTATAGGTCGTCTACGGTCGACGGAATGCTCATGGCTTCGTGATGTTGTTGTTGGCACCGTATTCGACTTTCTTTTGTTTGTTCCTGCGCTTGCAGCTCGGCTTTCGCTATGCGAGTTTCATCTTCTTGTGCAGTGAATAAGTGCGCTTCTGACCCAACCGATATTCCCAACACGTTCATAATTTCGAGTAGCGAGGTCCCACCATTATTGAACGTGCATGCTGCCAGAAACACAGCGATGTTAACAATTTGGGACCCGCTATTCATTGTTTTTGGAGCTATCTTCCAAATTAATTGATTGAAGCTCTCATTGCAGTTTTGCGTATATCCGCCAACACAGCGTTCTAACAAGTTGTCATTGCTGAGGCCTTCGTAAATTAGTTTGATGGCATCTAACACCATTTGTGGCAATGCAGCATAATCGTGACATAAATTTTTCAGTTGTTTTTTGGCTTTCGCTTGTTGCCACTTGCACCACGATTCGGGGCCTTCGGGACACAAATGATGTTGAGGATTGCTGTCTGTTGAGCTGTAATGGTAGAATGTTGCACATATCGCTTTTTTCATCTCATCCTTGGAGTCACCGTTTTCTGCGAATAGCTAAACCATAGTAAATGCTCAGTTTATCTATAAGCTTTGCCGTCAATTTGTTTTGCCGCCGATTCCAGGGTTGTTTTTCTTGCATCCGCGAGAACGGGTTCCCATCCGCTTTTGAACGTGTCCCACGCATTCTTTTTTTACGATTTCAATTTCATCACCATACGGTTCCGCATTTATTATTCCCGTGTACGTCTTAGAATCGCCATCCCCCACGTAATTAGTGTACATAACTCCATGCTTTTCCACAGATCTGGAAAATAATTCAATCCTGGCGTCTACTTCCATTTTGCCTGACGATCCTTCATGATTGGCCTGACAATTTTCATCGTGACGAGATTTCCATTCCTCATATCGCTCGGTATTTTTGTGATTATTCCAATAATTACATTGAGCACAATAAGAAGATTTTACAAGAAAATCAACGACTTTCCCTGTAAATTGACCAATGAGAATAGCAACTCCATATAATGAGGTAAAACCACGTTTTCGCCACGTCCCATCTCCTGAAACGGTCAGTTTTGTGATATTTTTGATGTCTATTTCTGGCAATGAATCAGGGTCATCTAGAATTTCCGTTATACCTGCATACTCCGAGCATACCCCAAAAATACACTACAATAGAATGACGAAGCAAGTTTACACGCTTTGTCCGAAGGGTCGCTTGCCACTACCTGCCTGTCGGGTCAGTGTCAACCCGTTCACGTTTCACGTTTTCGGCTGTAACTCGCTTATTTATCAAGATATTGCTTTGCCGTTTTCACCAGATATTCTTAAGACCTCGAACTTAAAGAAAATGCAAAAAAAATCGATTTTTTCGACCGTCCAGGTAGAAGGTTCCTTAACCCTTTCAGCCCTGACTTTTTTTGAGTAGAGCAATTTTCGTCACATTTTGTATTGCGGAGTTTTTGGGGTCGCTGATTACGAATCCGATGTCAGATTTTCAATATTCAAAATGGCGGATCCAATATGGCGGACGCCTTATTCAAAACTTGATCCGATTGGTCTGAAATTTGATACTCGGGGGTTGTTTGGGACGCAGATTATGAATCCGATGTCAGATTTTCAAAATTCAAAATGGCGGATCCAATATGGCAGACGATTTATTCAAAAATTCATTCATTTGGCCTGAAACTTGTTACCCGGAGATTTTCGGGGCCGCTGATTACCAATACGATGTTAGTTTTTAGAAATTAAAAACGACAAATCCAACATGGTGGACAAAACTTGAATAAGTTCACACTTGCGCTCTAGAAAATGACCACTTAAACTTTTACGGGATCACTGTTCACCAATCTGGTGTTAACTTTTCGAAATAGAAAATGGCTTATTCAGGATAGTGGAAAGTTGATTATCTGTACCTTTTTTTTTGTTGAGCATTTGTATTATTTTGATAATTAATAATAGCGGGAGTCATTCACTCTCTAGTCTGATATTGAAAAAAAAAAAAACGAAAAAAAACAACAAAAAAAAACAAAAAAAATGGGATCAGTGTTCTGTAACCTCCCCGTGGTTGATCCTAGTAACTACGAATTTGTAGGCAAATTACAGGCAAAGCTGATGAAAGATTTGTAATCATCAATAACGAAAACCCTAGAGTGATCATTTTTATTACCATAGATTGATTTTTTTTTCTTTTTTTGTTTGCTATCTTGGATCCACTATTTTGCATTTTTAAAAACTAACATCAAATTCGTAATCTGCGACCATCAAAACCCCTAAAAAAACATATTCAGGCCAATTGAATCAATTTTTAAATAAGTCGGCCGCCATATTGGATCCGCCATTTTGAATTTTGAAAATCTGATATCGGATTCGTAATCTGCGACCCAAAAAACCCCCGAGTACCAAATTTCAGGCCAATTGGATCAAGTTTTGAATAAGTCGTCCGCCATATTGGATCCGCCATTTTGAGTTTTGAAAATCTGACATGGAATTCGTAATCAGCGACTTCAAAAACCCCCGAGTAGTCATTTTTATGAGCCTAGCTTCACGTAATTCGACAATACGCAATTTTTTTTTAATTCTTACCAAAAACATTCATTTGATTATATTGTTATAACTATGAAATCGTTATTAACTTTTGGCACTATAAATTTTTGTTGCAAAGTAGAATAAATTTGTGGGCCGTTGGCGTTGGGAAATCGAAAAAATATTGTTTTTTGACAAAGTTATGAACGTTTGAACGCAAAAGTGGTTTCGATCGAAACCACCAGGGCTAAAAGGGTTAAAGGAACTATATTCTTGTTCTCACGTCTTTCTATGTTGTGACTATGTAAAATCGCCATTGGAAGCACCATATACGGGACCATATCGAGTTATCGAATGAATAAACGATAAACTATTCAAAATCGACATCAACGGTACAGAAAGCAACATATCGATTGACACACTGAAACCAGCATACATCGTCAAGGAGGACTCACCATCCACGTTCGTGCCTGAATCAGCATAGCAAATTCACCCAGATCAATGGCGTTTCATGATGGATAGACCGTTACCGTCATACAAAAAGAAAAAACAAAACGAATCTTCGCATACCTCAAAACAGCCACACGAAGATACTGGTTGGGGGGAGTATACGTGGTGGTTATGCATAACCATCAATCAAGAAGGAAAGGATCTTACCGACCGAGCAAAAAACTCTTTTGACCGACGGAGGTATGAGGAGAGGAGAGGCTCTACAGTTGTGGCATCGAAATAGAGACCACGATTAACGGAATAAGACTGTAAATTGCAATTCCATTTTTACCTGTGTTATTATTCTTTTGGAGAATAAATATAGTGTTTTTATCGTACTCCCGCTCGTCTAATTTATTGGTGGTTCAAAAGCGGGCGGATGTAGCGCGCACATCTGATTGGTCAACTTCAAAAATTAATATTAAATCATAGGTGCATTGGGGACCAATACATGCCTATATCAATCGTCTCAGAATTTCGACCCGATCTTCACTACGAGGATGATATTACAATCTGGGATACCCTGTATATTTCGTTTTGATACACCAAATAAGACTGGGATTTTTTGGGGTCCCCATACTCTGTGTCTTTAAGGCAGTATTCTACTTTACAACTTTGAAAAAAACGCTATTTTTGTGAATTGTTTCTGAGAATACTATTGAAGATTTGGATGTAGGCTTTGAAATGCTTAATAAATACACTCTTGAAGTACATACAACAATTTTTTTTCAATTTATTTTATACATTTTTTATACATTTAAAGTATGGTCAAAGCCAACACCTCAAAAAGTAGGTAACGTTGCCGTGGTCGTAAAAACTTGCCGACGGATGGTCTGAAACAAAAAAAATCAAATAGTTTTATGTTCAGCATGACTCCAGGAACCGACTTAACTACAATCAACTTAAAATTTTAATTCTAATTATATTTTTATTGCAAAAAAAGACGCAAAAAAAACGCAATTTTTTTTTCTTTCGTATTTTAGCCGCCATTTTGTTGATTTTGCACATACATAAAATATTCTAGTTAGATCGGTTCCTGGAATCATACTGAACATAAAACTATCTGATTTTTTTGTTTCAGACCATCCGTCGGCAAGATTTTACGACCACGGCAACGTTACCTACTTTTTGAGGTGTTGGCTTTGACCATACTTTACATATATAAAAAATGTATAAAATAAATAAAAAAAAAATTTTGTATGTACTTCAAGAGTGTATTTATTAAGCATTTCAAACCCTACATCCATAGTTTCAATAGTATTATCAGAAACAATTCACAAAAATTGCGTTTTTTTCAAAGTTGTAAAGTAGAATACTGCCTTAATTATGAGATCCCATGTGATGTCACGCTACCTCCTTCTCGTCGCGTAAAAATGCACATTTTTATTTATGCAGACTGGGTAACGTGGTCGGTAATGTAAACACCACAATCCGATCGATGCAGTCGCCATCCGGCGCACAGCTACGAATCCGACCGTATGTGGTGCGATCTCTGTTACGTGCCAGCGAATAAATTATCTGCGTAGATTATCTCGCATCTTGCAGATACATATAGACGACAAAGAACACCAGCAACGAACACCAGCGAGTTCCGTTTCTCATAGATATGTTGAACGAAAGGAAAAATCCGCCACCATCACGGAAGACCACTACTCGATCACGCGGTCCACAACGACGCGCACCATATGATTTAGAATGTGTTCGGTAGTAACGATTCTTCCACTAGAGTCTCTTTCTATCACTCTCTTGAGTTATTAGTTGTTCTTCGAGTTCGTTTCTCGTTCATTCATAGTTCGTTTCGTTCTTCGCGGATTCACAGTCGCGGGGGGTCACTTTATCTCCCTTGAGCAAGATGAACTTTCGATTCCTCGAGAGAGAAGGTAGTTGCCTGAATTCTTGAGGGGAGGGTTCGTTTGACTCATGCGCCATGCGAATCCTCAAGTGAACAAACGAGCATCTAATAACTCGAGAGGAAGATAGAAAGAGACTCGAGTAGAAAAATCGGTACAACCGCACGTGTTCGTATGGTGCGCGTCTTCCTGGACTGTGCGATCATGAAGGGGTTCCGTGATGGTGGCAGGGTTTTCCTTTCGTTCAACGCATAGTTGACAATCGCAACTTGCTTTGGTACAGGAGGCGCCCGTATGATTATGGACCGTGGATGCGACGCTGCTGTTGCTTTCTCTTTCGTAGATCCACGTGATTCGGCATAACCTAGGGGGATAATTTATCCGGTGAAATCTAACGGAGGCTGCACCACATCGCGCGTTGTACGAGACTGCGTCGGTCTGGTACGTAGGATGGCAGCTGCAACGATCGAGTTAACGACTTTCACAGTTATCGGGGTTCACTTGCTCGGGCGGAGGTTCCGAGGTATCGGTAGTTGAGATTCGCTAGATGCTTTGCAACTAATCGCCCGATCTCCGCGACCACACGATGTCTTGGTGAGAAGAGATGATGGTGGAAAAGCCGCGGTCTCGGTTATCTCAGTCATTGCCTTGAAGGACGTAATAACGAAATATTGCGAACTCTCAAAAGGGATCTCTGGTTGGTTTCGACGGGATGCGTTCAAAAGAAAACGACGAGTGATCGAGAGGTATAGCATCCGGAGATGTTCTCGTCTTTCTTCGGCTCACTAGCTCAGACGTCTAAGGAAGCCTGGATTTTTTTACTTGGCATGTTTTTTTACGACGGTGTTTGAACCGGGGAGAGACATGATTCCTTTTTCTCGAGCTTTTTTACTTTTAACAATAATAACGAAACTATATTCGTAAGTGAAAACTGGGAGCGTAGTAAGGGAACGTGGATGACAGCGTCAGCAGGACTTAGCGTATTGGTACGGCGGTCGGTATACTGCCGTTATTACTAAATTCTATAATTTTAACATCTTGTATTATTTTCTTATTTCTAATATTATTTTTTTCATTATTATTTTTTTTATAAATGTGGACATCACCAATAATGTTTTCTTTTTTTTCCAGGTGCACGGAGAACTGAGTGCAATCTAACAAGGAAAGGTTGCGAGGTGTCCCCCCTCCAATTTCCATAACCTTTGAGTACGTTGTGGGCCACGGAAAAATAAGAGACACTATATTTTTTATCGGCTTTGTAAGGGTTTTCTTTCTGTTGAATTAATTTAAAAGAGTTTCGTCAGGATTATTGAGACGGTTATTACTTTTATTTCAATACATAATACATATGTATCAATCGCTGTCTTGCGTCGGACTGCCTCTTGGGAAAAGGATTCGCTCCCTTACCTCTGCGATTCTCACACGCACATAACATAAACATTACACATACATCACGCATAGTTCGTAGCCTACAGTTCTTAAGCCCATTTAAGGATGAAATCAACTCTCATAGTTAAGGGTTCCAGAGGGTTGTTTCGCTGTTTCACCAACAAGTAATGCAAGGCAATGGAGCCTTTGGAAAGAAAAAAATTTTATGCGAATAATGAAAAAATGACACAAGAGAGGCTGGTCCATCCTTATACGCGAGAAAAATTTGTTCCAATGTCAGGAATAGAGATAATTTTATGAAAGGGTGGTAACTTCTCAATTTTTTTTGTCGAGAAACTCGAGAACACGCCAGCTTCATATTTTTATTCTCTTCAATTCCATAATTTTTTTCTTACAATCGATCAACTACTTATCCTTTTTTAAGGGGGAAACATTTAAGAAACGTTTAAAAAGAGTGGTGGTTCGCACCCTTGCGATCGGGGTGCAGGGTACATCAAGTATGGAAATTTCAAGATTTAGTGTGAGAAACATTTTGCATTTCATTTCAAGTCGATCGGTGCATTGCTTCTTGGTGGAACAGCGAAACAATTCCTGGAAATCCTGAACTTTGAGGGTTCATTTTGGGCTCAAGAGCTGATAAAAAATTGCGTGGGTCTTATTTTTTTGGTGGACAACAACATACTCAAGGGATATCGAAATCGGAGTGGGGTACCTCGCAACCTTTTCTTGCAGATGTAGTAATCTTGTATTTTATAAATAAAAAATAAGATTTCAAATGGGATACTTGTATTATTGTAGCAAAGAAAAAGAAAAACTGTGAAACGTAAATACTATGCGTAACAATATTACTGACAATTTAAAAAACTAAATATTGACTCCACATGCAAAGTTTAGCGAAATGAAGAATGCCGGTTGAAATTGATAGAAAACAAATATTGAAATAATAATGAACTAGGAAAAAATGAGGAAAGTATTCTCTGCATATCGACCTGATTTGTGAAGACCTGTGGTTCTGTCCCGGGCTGACCTCACCACCTTCTTCAGATGAAAGACTCGAGGCACGTGGTGGTTCACTTGTTTCAATGCTTATGTTTCTACTAGCGTTGTAGCTCGGGATGAAGTTACTGCTGCTGCCAGGTGAAACACCTTCCATTTCCATACTTCCACTATAATTTTGAAGAAAAATATTCATATAAAACTTGGCTCTCATTGAAATTGTTCAATACTTTTTGGTTAATTCAATTAGAACATGAAAAGTCATTGAATTAAATTACAATTCATTCGAGCCTATTTAAAATAGGAATAATTTAGATTTCGAATATACAGTATGCGGCAATTGAAGTGGGACACTAAGTTTTTTGCGTGTCTCAGCCGGAGTTTTATCGATTTCAAAAATCGAAAAAAACACTTTCGAGGAAATTTAATAACCTTGCAAATGAGACTAGTTCCAACTGGATCGGTTGATAATTAGCCAATTGCGAGATGATTTTGTGAATCGGTGCAAATCGGGATTTTGTACGACCATCAAAAAAGTACCTTTCCAACACTCGGATCTCTTTTTAACCTACGCCATTCGAAAGGGCATCTCGCGCCGTTGAAAAAACACCCTCTACACGTGGGGATCGGATAATTCCAGGAGGAGTTATACACCCTGGAAGTTATAATCGTTTATGAGCAATAACGCGAGAACGCCTCGACCGATTCGATCGAAATTTTTCGTGGAGTCATAGTTAATGATGCCCTTAATACTGGTATGAGTAATATCTATACGGCTATCCTCGTAGACGAGATCTTGGTGTTTCCCCGGTGCACTTTTTTGCATTTCGATATTTTCCATATCGAACGCCTTTTGTGTCGCAAATGAGAGTTGGAAAATGTTAAAGGGGACGTTTTAACGATTAAAACGTGTGGTCGTTCAATTGTGAAATCAGACCCTATTGATAGCAGCAGGTCATCGAAAAAAACCGGTAAAAAAATAATTTTCCCATGGTCCACACGTTCCTTCCCACAGCGAAACAGTTGAACATCGTCGTTCGTATTTGAATGAAATTTTTTTCGTTCAGCGGTTTTTTTACCGGTTTACCGTCTACGAGGATAGCCGTATAGATATTACTCATACCAGTATTAAGGGCATCATTAACTATGACTCCACGAAAAATTTCGATCGAATCGGTCGAGGCGTTCTCGCGTTATTGCTCATAAACGATTATAACTTCCACGGTGTATAACTCCTCCTGGAATTATCCGATCCCCACGTGTAGGGGGTGTTTTTTCAACGGCGCGCGATGCCCTTTCGAATGGCGTAGGTTAAAAAGAGATCCGAGTGTTGGCAAGGTACTTTTTTGATGGTCGTACAAAATCCCGATTTGCACCGATTCACAAAATCATCTCGCAATCGGCTAATTATCAACCGATCCAGTTGGAACTAGTCTCATTTGGAAGGTTATTAAATTTCCTCGAAAGTGTTTTTTTCGATTTTTGAAATCGATAAAACTCCGGCTGAGACACGCAAAAAACTTAGTGTCCCACTTCAATTGCCGCATACTGTATATTTAGGAAATAAATTGGGATAATTCAGATTTTATTTGAAATATATACTTCGATATTTGATACTTTTATAACGTCTAAGGCATTTGTTAGTTTCGTGATTCTTCATCGAAAGCTTAGGGCTGGATATGAGGATCGAAAAAAGTTTCAACATTTTTTTGGTTGCTCTGGGAACTGGGTACCTGTGGCTGTGAGCGAGACTACTGACTCGCGATGTCCTGCTACTACCACGTGTTGTTCTTGGCATAACGTCGCACTCTTCAGTCTCATAATCATCGTCTCCCAAATAAGTACTCGCCTGTCGACTAACCGTCGCAACGGTCTGACCATCATTAATTTGAGGTAGTTTCATAACGGCAAACTGTTCCTGCGCTTTTTTCAAAGATTCCATCCACAACTTGCGGTAATAAAAAAACAAGAGTCAATATACATATGTACATAGTTAAAAATCCCTGATTATTGATACATCAAAGTAGTTTAAATTTTGATTACCTTTGCCAGTTTTGGTTCACTGGCGCTCAACACGAAAGCAGCGGAAACTGCACTATATTCGTTAAGATAAACCAAACCTAGACTGGATGGTTCCTTAAGCTCGTGGATACGTAGTCGATCAACTATATAGGGTTGCCGGATGACTTTTAATCCACCACCAACACTCGCGCCACTACTCGTTGGTCCTTTCTTCGTCGATATCTTGCACAGTAGTAGCATGTCCGTCAGAAGAAAAACATGTACCTCAGTCTGTAAAATATTTGACAAAGATGTAAAATATTTGACATTATAATCAATTGTGATGTCGAAACGCACTCAAGGTTTAAAAACCTTGCAAATGGTCGTTCCTTTTTTGCCCTAGCCTTTCGGCCAATAGACTGGATGGGGATCTTTGATTGAGGAGTGCAAATGAGAGTGGGAACGTCGTGTTGGATTTTACTTGACTCGAAGAGAGTCTATATTTTGGAAAACAAATGATAGATACTACAAATAAAACAATTGATGGACTTACAATTTGTTAACAATGAAGACGGCAGAACGATATCGGTCAGTCGAAAAAGGGTAGAAATCTTCGTTTACCTTGCAATTTCTCGAAATATCTTCAGCAATTTTTTAACTCTTCTTTTACTCAATTCTTTTCAATTTCGGCTTTAAGCTCTTAATATTATCTCTATTAATTTAAATTTTTCTACTATTTTTATATTTTCTTCTTGTTTCGAATTTATTTATTTTCGGTCTCTTTCTTATTTTGGTCTCGATACTTTCAAAATAGTTACGACAACTCAATTATTTTGCTGACTCTAAACAACTCTGACTGGTTTCAACTGGTTTCAACTAACTCTGACAACTCACTCTGAACTCTGCAACTCTGACTGATTTTCCATCCGCGCGTCTTGTTATCATTTCGGTTTAAAAGCGTTCCGAAATTTTAAGTAGTGGAAAAGTTCAACCAATGATGGTCCATTTTCATCTTGATTTTCCCTTTACTTAAACTAAAGGACCTGATGCTTCGGGAGCGCACAATCCCCTCCACAAAGGTTACCATGTCTTGGTCGCGTAGGTGGGTTTCGCCTCTTCCTGCCGGCCAGAAATGTTGTTTTGGGAAGGCCCATCTTCCCTTCACAACTTACGTCTTATGCATAATATCGAATAAGATTCTTTTATTTTCAATATTATTCAATGTTTGTCAAATCGTATATTGTTATTTAGAATGTTCTTAGCATTTGTTTTCTGATTTTCTTAATGTGTGTCTTAACGTTAAATTTATCTAATAGAGTTAAATGTCTTTTCTTTTCGTGTCGCCTGTTTTGATTGTTATAATTATTCCAAATGAATTTTCTGTTATCTTCATTGTTATTTGGTTTTCTCATTACCATTTATCAATTATTAATTCATTTACAATGCCATTGAGATTTTTATTCGTCTGTAAGATGTTTTACTGTTATAAGAAAAATATCTCAATGTTGAGAATATTTAAAAGGTGTTTGGTTTCGTTTGAAGAGTAACTGCAAAAAGTTTTATGAGCGTGGAAATATTTACGATCTTGTTTTTCTTGAAAATCTTTGGTATTTAAAAACCTTCATGTTCCCTATCTACCCATAGCGTTTACCAGTCGCAAGATAAGTGGTACTCGGAAAGTTGTGGCATCTTATATCACTCTCTTTCGTGAGAATGCATTTTCTAGCCCTCATGGATTTCCGCATTCGGTCCGTTGGTATTTTTTTAAACACGTGTGTTTTTTAAGAAGCACAGACTCCTGGGAAGTTTACATAAAGAGAATGTTTGTAAGGGTCCAAACATTCTGTGTAATCTTGTTCTTGTTCCGCTCCAAAAACAGTGACTTTCGCGGCCTACTTAAGGTAATGCGCGCTTTGATCGACTACGAAATTTTTGCAGCTGGTTAGCATAGCACCGCTCATGACAGCGCCCGAGTTTGACATGAACTCTGCGTAACCTTATAGAATGTTAAGCATCTCCATAAGACAGCGCCGGTGAACATATGTGATTCAGAAAAAAAAAACGTCGTTGTCATCTTTGTGCATTACAAGACATACCCAACTTGAAAAATGGACGACTTCATGTTTGAAGGTTCCGCAGATGAGGAAGAAATATTGAAAAAATCAACATTATTTTTTCACTTTTTAGATATTTTTTATGCCTGCTTCGACCAGCAAAAACTAAGGCTCCGCCACGGTTTTGCGACAGTCGGGTGGGTAAAAGTCCGCAAGAGAGGGGGCCGCAAATGAAAAAACAGTAGATAAACATACATGGCCGAATGCAAGCTAGCTGCCATTGACGCTATTTTATTAGTCATCATTAATTATTGGATGGACTTTCGGCTTAGGATGAAGAAAAATGATACTTAAAAAATTAGTTGGTCTAGCTTCGGGTCTCGGCTTTGCCTCGGTCTGTATATCACATCAGTATAAATTACTTTAAAAAAGTAAAAAATACGCTAAGTAGTTTAAAAAGGTGTGAAAAAATTCCAGACTAGTACATTCACATGTAACATATTCCTAAATATGGTCTATCTCCAAAAAAGTCGCTAAATAATCGTATATTTTTTAGTATAAGCCAAGTGCCTGTCCCATAATAGTCAACCGACCTCTGACCATTTTTTCCTCCGACGCCCCTTTGATTAGATATTAATTAATTAAGTTCAGCCAATAGGACGCGTCGAATAAGCGGGCTACACGGCGAGTAGTGGTGTGCGTGCAAGCGTAGCAGCCTTGGAAGCGTGCGTGTAAAGCGCGAAGGAGGTCGATAGTGTGCGTGCGTTGGTGTGAGAGAGTGTGGAACGTCGAACGTTCCCGAAAACATGAATAGAGCGAGGTAGTGTTAGTGAGGGCGCAACAATGTAAGGAGGAACGATAAAAACTGATTGCGTTTGCAATCAGTTTTCGAATCAATTGTTAAATGCAATGAAAAAAAATGTCGATGATTTTGAATCGCGACTGGCCGAAAATACAATTTTTGATTAATTTTTTGCAATTACGATTTACGAAGCTTCTAAAATCATTTAATGCTGTTTTTGAAAAAAACATTTTTGGAAAAAATCTTTATTGCAATTTAGAGAAAAATGTTGATTCTTCAATTTGTATGAAAATCAAATGCTATTTCCGATTGAATATTTTCGCAATACAATGAAATCGAACTTTTCGAACTTTGCTCATTGCAATTAAAACAAAAATATTGCAATTTCATTGAATAAAAAAATCAACATTTCAAATCGTTCAGATTTTAAGAAAAAAAGCATTAATAATACTGTTTAATAACAGTGGCACGAAGTTAGAAAAAAAGTTGATGATGACTCGAGCGTCGCGCGAGTATTGCTTGCGGCCACTACTCGGATGGGTGACCGCTCGATTCCTGGGGGGCGGGGAAAATAATTTTAAAAAGTCTATATTTCAAAACGTTTATCTTATTTTCAGAAAAAATTCATTGTTAACACTGTTTGATAACAGTGGCATGAAGTTAAAAAAAAAGTTGATGATGACTCGAGCGTCGCGCGAACTTATCGTATTGCATGTGGACACTACTCGGATAATAAAACAGAAAACCACAATTTTTTTATTTATTTTTTTTCATAGCATATAACTGTCATTTAAACAGTACTTATCCGTACTTTTTCCAATAACTTCTCGTGAACAACGTGAAGAATTGTATTTTTTAATTCACAATTTAGTAGATATATGGGGCCGGTTCTACTCACAGATCCCCGCACTGACATTTACCGACACTTAGCCGAGACACGAACCTCCATTTAGCCCAGACACGAACCCCCTGGAGGGGAGGGGGTGGTGTGGGTGGGATTGGGAAGTGGGTAGGGGTGGAGTGGGCGAGGTTGGGAGGTGGGAGGGGGGTGGAACAAGTGTTGCTATCTAGCGCTCGCGCGATCAAGCGTTGATCTTTTTTATCGACCCGATAATTGATCTTCTTTATCAGTGTGCGATTTTGTGCATTCAGCGAGGGCTGTGTGGGAGGGAAAATGGAGGGAGGAGGCCTTTGAAATTTCACGGCGCGTGTCGCCCGATTCCGTCGAACGTTGTATACATCAAGCGTTGATTTATTATAAATTTTTTGAGACTCGAAATTTCTCAGAAGTGGCGCATGTCGCTGCAGGACGGCACTTATCAACGACATCGCGGCGGTAAATCATCAAAGGAAAGGTGACCAAATGAAAGGGATCATTTTTCCGAGCTTAGTCTGATGCAATATCTTCGATCGCACGCGTATGTGTGTCGGCAGTATTGAATTTGTTTCTCCGAAAAATGGGCGCGTGTAACAAATACGCGGCCTTTCCCTGTGTTCCCTGTTCCCTCTGTTCCCTGTGAGAAACAAAAGCCGTGTTCGGTAACAAGCAAAGTTTCGACTTATGAGCTCGCTAAGATGTGTAAGAACATAGGTCCAATCACATTTCTCAACGAAAGACTGAACCATCATAGCACGAGAGAGACAAATAATGCATCTCTTTAGCGCGCCGTCATCCAAAAAGGCGACACGATGTTGACGCATATTATAAACAGAAAAAGTGACGACAGCGGAAGAGAGAGAGAGAGACGATGTGATGCCAGCAATCCGGCTTAGTGTAAATGAATATTGTTAAGAGATGATAGCGGTAGTCGTCGAAGGTTTTTATTTAAGGAATGAAATAATTAAAATGGGGGAGGGAGGCGCGCATTGACAAAAGAGACGAGCGGCTTTTTAGCGTAATCGTTTACATGTGACCGCTTGATTATTTATCAAGCTGCTGCTATTGAAGCACGATTCACTGATACAATTCCGAATGCCGTCAAAGGGCGGGGAGGGGGAGTAATCATAACATTAATAGGAGAAAAAGTTTTTAAGAAGCCGCTACGCTGAAAACTGCAACACTTTCGATCAATCAAGCGCACAGTTCACAATGGATGTTCACGAGTATCGGAAAATAATTGATGAGTTGGAAAGAGCATACACTGCGCTCAAAAACAACGTTTCTCGCATTAAAATAGAAAAGTTAACAGAGTTCAGCGATGTCAACATTAAACAATTGACCAAAATTCTAAAAACATTTCATCTCAAGACTGGAGAAAAATTACGAATTGAGGTTAGTATAGCCAAGTTGCTATCGTTGAGAGAAAAAATTGAGCGTATCGACGCGCGAACAAGTGGTGCTGGTTTGAGTGTCGCGAGCGGTGCAGTGAAATGGGTTGATATAGAATCAGCATTTCAAGGCCGAATAAAGACGGGTGCTATAATCAATTTGAGCCACAAAGATGAGTCGAATTTTCTCGAAGATGCGAAGAAAGTGGTGGTGCCGAAATTAAGAACAATCGTGAGAGAAGAAAATAACATCAAGGTCAACGTTACGCTAGTGTGCAAATTTCACCTTCCGAAGATAGACGAGATCATCGAGGAGCAAAAAACATTTCAAACGAAGAACGTGAGTATTTCGTTATCAACGGATATTGATGAATGGTTCATGGAATACGTGCAATTAAAACTGCTCGTAAAAATCGAAGATTTTCAGGAAAAAGAATCGGGCTGGTCTTTGCATGAAATCGATCATCTCCACGTTAGCATCAATTCATACAAACCGCTGCTTGGTGGTTTATCCACATTCACACCTATGCCTCGAGATTTTCAACTGAAGCGAGCCGTTGTAAACATTCGGAACACTGATGCCTACTGCTTCCTATGGTCTATAGTTTCAGCCTTGTCACCTCCCCATTCACATCCTGAAAGTGTGAATTCTTTTCCGCACTTTAGCGAATTGCTCAATTATCAAGGATTTGATTTTCCGATGCGTTTATCGAATGTTGAAAAATTCGAAAAAATTAATGCATTATTGATTTATGTGTACGGTATAGAACGTGTGAATGGACGGAGCGAAATTGTGCCAGTACATCTTAGTAAGCAGATATCGAACAGACCTACGATACATTTGCTTATGATAGAAGCGATTGATTCGATCGATGTTGATGATGCTGATATCGAGAAAGTGCATCATCATTTCGCGTGGATAAAAAACATCTCAAGATTGGTGAGCGCGCAAATATCAAAGAGATATCATCAAGCGTGGTTATGCGACCGATGTTTATATCACTTTAAAATACAAGATACTCTGAATAAACATCAAATAGACTGTGCAAACGTTAATCATTGTCGTGTTGTTTTCCCGAAAGATGAGGCAACCATTTTCAAATTCAAAAACTATAAACACAAAGAAGCTGTACTGTTCGCGATATACGCAGATTTAAAACGTCTACTCGAGCCGGTAACAAGCCCACAAAGGAATACAATGAATTATCAGAAGCATACACCTCACAGCATCGCCTATTACGTACACTGCAGTTTCGACGATTCGACGTCGAAGTATGAATTTCATCGAGGGAAAGATTGCGTGGAGTGGTTTATGTGTAAATTGCAAGAAATGGCGATGTTTTTCAACACGCTTTTCGAGACAATAGTGCCGATGAATCCGTTAAGCTCGCATGAAAGTGACAATTTTCGTTCGGCTAAAAAGTGTCACATCTGTGAAAAACCGTTCGTCATCATCGAGACAAAAGTACGAGATCACTATCATTTCACGGGAAACTATCGAGGTGCTGCTCATCAAAGTTGTAATTTAAATTACAAAAATTCTCACGTTGTTCCCATCATATTTCATAATTTGTCGGGATACAATTCACATTTTTTTATAAAAGCTTTGGCAAAAAACTTTGAAGGATCAATGAAGCTTTTGCCGGTGAATATGGAAAAATATATTTCATTCCCCAAAACCGTCAAAGGAACGCGTGTACAATATCGATTTATCGATTCGTTCAGATTCATGGCAAGTAGCGTCGACATATTAGCATCGTATCTGAAACACGAGCAAAAAACGATAACACGACGATTTTGCGATAATGATGCGAAATTTCAATTACTAATGCGAAAAGGTGTTTTTCCATATGATTACGTTGATGATTGGAGGAGACTCGACGAAACCGAATTACCGGAGAAAAAAGGCTTTTTTTCAAAACTTCAAAACTCAAACATCTCGGACGATGATTATGCGCATGCTCGCGACGTGTGGACAACGTTCAATGTACGAACATTGGGTGAATATTCGGATTTGTACCTGAAAACAGATGTATTGCTTTTGATGGACATTTTCGAAAATTTTCGACGAAATTGCATCGAAACGTACGCTCTCGATCCTCTGCATTTTTATACGGCTCCGGGTCTCTCGTTTGACGCGATGGTAAAGTGCACCGGTATCGAACTCAAACTTTTGACCGATGTTGACATGTTAATGTTCATCGAGAAGGGAATCCGCGGTGGTGTGGCACAGTGTTCGAATAGATACGCGAAAGCTAACAATCGTTACATGAAAGATGAATACGATTCAAAAAAAGAAGAATCATATTTGATGTATTTCGACGTTAATAATCTTTATGGTGCGGCTATGAGCGAGGCATTACCCTACGGCTCTTTCGCTTGGGTGAAAAACTTCCAAGAGGACGTTGAAAATATTCCAGATGATTCTCCAGTCGGTTATATTTTCGAAGTCGATCTCGAGTATCCTCGTGAGTTACATGAAAATCACAAAGACCTGCCGTTGTGTCCCCAACACTTTGCTACTGAGGCTCGAGGTTTGAAAAAATTAATAACAACATTGTTGACGAAAGAGAAATACGTTATTCACTACAGAAATTTGAAACAGTGTACAAAATTAGGTCTTCGTGTAACACACATCCATCGCGTGCTGAAATTTCGACAGATGCCCTGGCTCAAGAAATACATCGACGTGAATACAGAGTTGAGAAAAAAATCGAACGAGTTTGAAAAAAATGTTTACAAATTAATGAATCATGCCGTATTCGGGGAAACAATGGAAAATGTTCGAAAGCATCAAGAAGTGAGGGTTGTGACAGAATGACGTGGACGGTGGGGGGCAAAAGCACAGATCGCTAAACCAACCTTCCACAGTTACACTATATTCGACAGTGATATGGTGATAATTGAACTCAACAAGGCCAGCCTTTTATTCAACAAGCCCGTATACGTTGGATATTTGATCCTCGACATCTCCAAACTTTGGCTCTACGACTTTCACTATTATTATATGAAGAAAACTTTTGGACAAAAAGCGAAATTACTGTATACAGACACCGACAGCCTCATCTATTACATCAAAGTACCCGACGTTTACCAAATTATAAAAAAAGATATACACAAATTTGACACTTCAGATTATCCGGTTGATAATTCGTATGGTATTCTACAAGCTAATAAAAAAGTATTGGGTCTGATGAAGGATGAGAACAACGGTAATATTATAGAGGAGTTTATCGGATTGAGGGCAAAATTGTATGCTTATAAAATTTTTGTTGACAATGGTGAAAAATAGCGGGCAAAAGGCATCAAGGGCTCAACGCTCAAAACTATTACACTTGACGACTACAGAATGTGCCTATTTGAACATAAAAATGTAGTAAAACCTCAGAATTTAATTCAAAGTAAAAAACATGTTGTTCATACTGCGACACAGAAAAAAATTGCTGGAGAGATGATAAGAGAATCCTGATCTATGATTCAACCGATACGCTGCCATGGAGTTATTCATTCGAGTAACTTGAAATTTTTATCAACCTCCGCGTGTCAACTTTGCTCAAGGCAACAAGAAAAGTATTTATAACTATGATGATTCTAAAGCATTGAATATAAACAAACGTGCTGAAACACGCACTTGGATCATGGAGACCTAATTCATTACGCTTGCGCGAGGAACGACTTACTAAAACCTTCAGTCGATATCAGAACGTTAAGATGTACGCACTTCACCCGTCCAAGAATGCGTGGGATCTAACCGACAGCGAGCTCGATTCCATACCCAAGACTGTATTATTGAAATATTGGGGTTCGCAACTTCACATGATTTGGGATCGCTTGCCTAAACGTTTTCAAATGGACAGCGAAGTAATCTCATATCTCCCGTGTACGGATCATTTTAACAGACCGGAAATGCGAGATCATATTTGTTCAGGAATTACGAGGTTTTCGTAGTTCCTGAATTATTCATAGTTATCGCGGGAAATAGACGAGCGAGTCACGCCGGGAAATTACTCATGGCAGCCGCCGACGGCGCCATTTTTCGGGGCATTTCCTCTCATCGATCGCGTGATCGCTCGGCTTTTCCCTTTCTCTCTCTCATTCTTTCTTCATCGATCTCACGGACCACACGCATCGTCTCACGTGGATTTGTTTGTTCGGGACATTTCTCTGGGAATTGGTAGTTCTCTGTGCGGGCTAATCATTCGAAACGGGAAATAATCACACGCGAGTATTCGGGATAGTATTTCTCACGCAGCGGACGGGATAAAGTATCGCTCAACGGGCGGATCGCCGAAATCTCGGTCGATTCGACCTCATCGGGTCCGGCCGCATCGCGTTACCGGAGACGGCCATTGTTGGGTCATACTCGGGCACGTCGCTCACGGGCGACAACTCACCGGTTTTCGGGCATCTTTCCTCACTTTCATTCGCCACCTTTTCGTCTGTATCATTGAACTGCATATAATATATTTTTGTTATCTTTTCTTTCAATCATTGAGCTTGAACCCTTTACTCTCCACCTACACCAGATCCCTTCACAAACATTTTTGGTCCTTCGAGCCAGATCTGGTGGGGGGTTTTTTCTCAACTTCAAGCTTTTCTCAAGTTCGAAAACGTGCAGTGAAAAGTGAGTAGAAAATTCGGGATCATCATTCAAGCTCATTTCTGGACGAATCGGGACTTTAGTGCGATTTTCGGGTGAGTTACGGTTTTTATCACGGACGCTACGACGCATTTTCTCGCGTCAAACACTCTCAACGGCTTTGTCTCACACGTCTAGTGCGCGCTCTCTCACTCTCATTCGGGGGGTTTTCATTTCACACCTGGGAACCTGGGAACCTGGGAACCTGGGAAAAACATTATCACCTCGAACAGCGCGGTTGTTTTGAAGACGTCAGAAATACGTGATGTAGATATAGATATTGCTACGAAATATAAATCCTCAATCGATAATGCTCGCTCTTTCTCATATCCGCGCGTGAACGCTCGCTCTTACTAGGCCTTCGGAGAGGGAAGAACGTGAATAACGATTTTGAATTGGCAAAATATAAATTGTTGAATATCAAACCAATTAGAAACCGGAATTATCAATTATGATAACACAAAGTTCAAACAGGAAAAATAAACGGACAAAATAGATTGAAGTTATGTACACAATTGAACGCCCCGAATTGTGATGTGAGAATTCAAATGATGTATGTAATTTGATTAGAATAAAAATTCTGTTTACAATCTCAATTTCTGAACGAAATTTCGTAGAATAAAAATGATGTGGTTAATTATAATTTTAATATTTAAATTATGTACATTATGATAATTGACAATGAATATATTGTGTGGATATAATACAAATTCTGGGCGGTTCAAAATTTATTTCGATTAATTAAATTATTTTAAATGTAGTATTTCAATTTGATTTTGAAATAGCACGCAGTCGTACTATAATTGAAATTTGTCGAATTGTGGTTCGGATTAGTTTAGATTCTGATGACTGAAGCTGAATAAAAATGCATTAATGTTTTATTATAACGTAATAAAAATGGATTAAAATTACTTATGGACAAAAAAAAAATAAAATTTTGAATTTCATGTAAAAAAGAATATATATTCAATTTCATAGACAAACAAATTTGCCGATGCAAAAATATTTAAATTTCAAATTCCATCTTAAGAAGAATATGAAATCAATTTTATACACAAGAAAATTTTTGGGAGTCGAAAAATGTATACCAATTAATTATATCAATTACTTTTATGTGAAAAACATACAATAAATTCCTGACATCAACTCTCGAGTAAATAATAATAGTTTCAGAAACAGAATCAGAGAGCTTGTGTTAAAAAGAAATATTGTGTTTTTTATTCACATAAGGTTCACTATTGTTGACAATAAATAAAAAACGGCATGCTATAATCATCACGATTCGATTTCATATTCAAAACGCCGCGCTGTTATGCCGATGTATATAGATATACAGAGCGCTCGACGCTCGAACGGCCAAAGACGAAAAATCCTCACTGACGCGTGAGAAATTAGAAAGAGAGAAACACTTGTTTCGTCTCTCACTCGCACTCGCATTAACGACCGAGAGGCCCGAGAATAGCCGAAGACCCTTTGCTTGTGTTGAGTACACACGGACGCTGGCGCGCACACCAGCCCGCTCGCGTGTTAAGATCGCCGGCGAGGCGGAACTTATCCCCACCTTTACAATTTCGATTTGCAATCTTTTTTCCAAGATTTCTCGCTTATTTTTGCAAGTACGACGATGGACCTAGGAACTTTTCTCGTGCATTTTTTAATTTTCTACAACTTTTGTTTGAAACTTTTTTTGATTGAATCAGTTTGCAATCAGTGATCGAATTAATTGTTCAATGCAATGAAAAAAAATGTCGGTGATTTTGAATTGCGATTGGACAAAAATACTATTTTTGATTAATTTTTTGCAATTACATTTTATGAAGCTTCTCAAATAATTTATTGCTGTTTTTGAAAACAACATTTTTGGAAAAAATCTTTATTCCAATTTAAAGAAAAATGTTAATTCTTCAATTTGAAAATGAAATGCTTTTTCCGATTGAATATTTTCTGAATACAATGGAATTGAAATTTTCGAATTGCTCGTTGCAATTAGAACAAAATATTGCAATTTCATTCAATCAAAAAAGTAAATATTTGAAATAGTTTATATTTGAAGAAAAAAAGCATTATTAACACTGTTTAATAACAGTAGCATGAAGTTAATAAAAAAGTTGATGATTCGAGCGTCGCGCGAGTTTATCGTATTGCCTGCGGACACTACTCGGATGGGTGACCGCTCAATTGCAGATGGGGGGATTATTAAAATTAGTCAATATTTCAAATCGTTTATATTATTTTAAGAAAAAAAGCATTATTAACATTGTTTAATAAGAGCGGCATGTCATTGGAAAAATACATGATAATGACTCTGGCGTCCCGCGAGTTTATCGTATTGAATGCAGACACTACTCGGATGGGCGACCGCTTGATTGCAGATGGGGGGATTAATAAAAATAGTCAATATTTCAAATCGTTTATATTATTTTAAGAAAAAAAGCATTATAAACACTGTTTAATAACAGTGGCATGGAGTAAAAGAAAAAGTTGATGATTCCAGCGTCGCGCGGAACACTACTCGGATGAGTGACGGTTCGAAAATTAAAAAAAAATTGGAAATTGAAAAATACAATTCTTCACGTTATTTGACTGTAACATGCTGAAAAAAAAAAAATGTTATTGGGTCTCGATCCCGGATCGCCCGGGTGACTGCTTCAGGTGCTACCAATTCGGCTAACGCCGGGTTGTAATGATTTACAACCCTAAACAAATATTAATCGTAATAATACTATATGACATTCTTTCGACGCAACTTTTTTGCAATTGCATTCAAATTATATTTGAAAATGCCTACTACAGTTTCTGATAACTGCAGTTTGCCAAAAAATCGCTGTTTCAATTGCAGAATGAATGTCAAAATTTTCATCTTCATCGAAACGAAAATGCGTTTTTTTCATTCTTTTTTTCGCAATTTCCCTGCACAGAATCGTGCAGATGCACAGCGACAGGCTCGCAGCTCGGGCCGTCGGCCAGGTTGCGATATCGAATGCGGACACTACTCGGATGGGTGCCCGCTCGATTCCGGAGGGGGATTAATTAAAAAAGTCAATATTTTACATCGTTTTTATTAATTTAAGGAAAAAAAGCGCTTTTAACACTGTTTAATGGCAGTGGCATGAAGTTTAAGAAAAAGTTGATGATTCCAGCGTCGCGCGAGTTGATGGTATTGCATGCGGACGCTACTCGGATGGGTGACCGTTCGAGAAATAAAAAATAAATTGGAAATTATAAAATACAATTTTTTACCTTATATGCGTAAACTTATTGAAAAAGAACTGTTGAGTACAGTTCAAATGACAGTTACATGCTTTAAAAAAAAAAAAAAATTTATTGGGTCTCGATCCCCGATCGCCCGGGTGACAGCTTCGGGTGCTACCAATTCGGCTAACGACGGGTTGTAAGTGTTTACAACCCTAAACAAATATTAATCGTAATGATACAAAATGACATTCTTTCGACGCAACTTTTTTGCAATTGCATTCAAATGATATTTGAAAATGCCTACTGCAGTTTCTGATAACTGCAGTTTGCCAAAAAATCGCTGTTTCAATTGCAGAATGAATGTCAAAATTTTCATCTTCATCGAAACGAAAATGCGTTTTTTTCATTCTTTTTTTCGCAATTTCCCTGCACAGAATCGTGCAGATGCACAGCGACAGGCTTGCGATATCGAATGCGGACACTACTCGGATTGGTGACCGCTCGATTGCAGCGGGAGATTGATTTAAAAAGTCAATATTTCACATCGTTTTTATTAATTTTCGGAAAAAAAGCGTTTTCAACACTGTTTAATGACAGTGGCATAACGTTAAAAAAAAGTCGATAATGCCTCGACCGTCGTGCGAGCTTATCGTATTGCATGCGGACACTACTCGGATGGGTGACCGCTCAATCGAGGATTTCTACAACTGGCTGTTGTCTTTGCATTCATATTTGTACGATAACTGCTTATGTCACTTTTTCTTGTGTATAAGTTTTGAGTGTATAGCTGGCGAGGTAAGTATAACACTTTGCGTTAAAGCGAAAAATATCGCGAATTCAACGCTACATTGTATGAATCTGGCGATGCTTCGCTGTTTTGCATCAGAATCCCACTACTGATTTTTAAACGCAGTGTTTTGTTTTTAACGAAACACTCTCAGCTTATCAATCTTTTCCGAGTGCTTCGTCGTGAACAACGCATTACAGTGAAAAGTGTATCGAGGTAGAAGATGGATTTCACGACCCACGAATACGCCGATATGCACCTTATTTACGGTGAATGTCGATGCAACGCCGCGGAGGCTTCTCGTTTATACGCGGAAAGATTTCCGGCACGGAATCATCCGGGGCCAAAAGTTTTCACCAGATTGGACCAACGGTTACGGGATAGTAACTGCGTCCTTCCTGTTCACCGCGACGCAGGTCGTCCGCGCACTGCTCGGACGATCGCGAACGAGGAAATGGTTCTCGAAGAAGTGGCAGCAAATCCCGAGACAAGCTGCCGAAGGATGGAAGCGCAATTCGATATTCCGAAAACTACGATCAATCGTATACTCAGTTCCGAAAAATTGCATCCGTACCATTACACGAAGGTACAAAGGCTTCATCCGGGTGATGAGCAGTCTCGCATGGAGTTTTGCCAAAACTATCGAGACCCGATAAGTTTTTTTTTTTAAAGCATATAACTGTCATTTGAACTGTACTCAACAGTGATTTTTCAATAAGTTCACGCAAATAACGTGAAGAATTGTATTTTATCATTTCCAATTTATTTTTTATTTCTCGAACGGTCACCCATCCGAGTAGTGTCCGCATGCAATACCATCAACTCGCGCGACGCTGGAATCATCAACTTTTTCTTAAACTTCATGCCACTGCCATTAAACAGTGTTGAAAGCGCTTTTTTTCCTTAAATTAATAAAAACGATGTAAAATATTGACTTTTTTAATTAATCCCCCTCCGGAATCGAGCGGGCACCCATCCGAGTAGTGTCCGCATTCGATATCGCAACCTGGCCGACGGCCCGAGCTGCGAGCCTGTCGCTGTGCATCTGCACGATTCTGTGCAGGGAAATTGCGAAAAAAAGAATGAAAAAAACGCATTTTCGTTTCGATGAAGATGAAAATTTTGACATTTATTCTGCAATTGAAACAGCGATTTTTTGGCAAACTGCAGTTATCAGAAACTGTAGTAGCCATTTTCAAATATCATTTGAATGCAATTGCAAAAAAGTTGCGTCGAAAGAATGTCATTTTGTATCATTACGATTAATATTTGTTCAGGGTTGTAAATACTTACAATCAGGCATTAGCCGAATTGGTAGCACTTGAAGCTGTCACCCGGGCGATCGGGGATCGAGACCCGATAAAATTTTTTTTTTTTTTAAAGCATGTAACTGTCATTTGAACTGTACTCAACAGTGATTTTTCAATAAGTTCACGCAAATAACGTGAAGAATTGTATTTTTAAATTTCCAATTTTTTTTTATTTTTCGAACGGTCACTCATCCGAGTAGTGTCCGCATGCAATACCATCAACTCGCGCGACGCTGGAATCATCAACTTTTTCTTAAACTTCATGCCACTGCCATTAAACAGTGTTAAAAGCGCTTTTTTTCCATAAATTAATAAAAACGATGTAAAATATTGACTTTTTTAATTAATCCCCTCAGGAATCGAGCGGTCACCCATCCGAGTAGTGTCCGCATTCGATATCGCAACCTGGCCGACGGCCCGAGCTGCGAGCCTGTCGCTGTGCATCTGCACGATTCTGTGCAGGGAAATTGCGAAAAAAAGAATGAAAAAAACGCAGTTTCGTTTCGATGAAGGTAAAAAATTTGACATTCTTTCTGCAATTGAAACAGCGATTTTTTGGCAAACTGCAGTTATCAGAAACTGCAGTAGGCATTTTCAAATATCATTTGAATGCAATTGCAAAAAAGTTGCGTCGAAAGAATGTCATTTTGTATCATTACGATTAATATTTGTTTAGGGTTGTAAACACTTACAACCCGTCGTTAGCCGAATTGGTAGCACCCGAAGCTGTCACCCGGGCGATCGGGGATCGAGACCCAATAAAATTTTTTTTTTTTTTAAAGCATGTAACTGTCATTTGAACTGTACTCAACAGTTCTTTTTCAATAAGTTTACGCATATAAGGTAAAAAATTGTATCTTATAATGTCCAATTTATTTTTTATTTTTCGAACGGTCACCCATCCGAGTAGTGTCCGCATGCAATACCATCAACTCGCGCGACGCTGGAATCATCAATTTTTTCTTTAACTTCATGCCACTGTCATTAAACAGTGTTGAAAACGCTTTTTTTCCATAAATTGATAAAAACGATGTGAAATATTGACTTTTTTAATCAATCTCCCCCTGCAATCGAGCGGTCACCCATCCGAGTAATGTCCGCATTCGATATCGCAACCGGGCCAACGGCCCGAGCCGCGAGCCTGTCGCTGTGCATATGCACGATTCTGTGCAGGGAAATTGCGAAAAAAAGAATTAAAAAAACGCAGTTTCGTTTCATTTAAGATGAAAAATTTGACATTTTTTCTGCAATTGAAACAGCGATTTTTTGGCAAACTGCTGTTATCAGAAACTGCAGTAAGCATTTTCAAATATAATTTGAATGCAATTGCAAAAAAGTTGCGTCGAAAGAATGTCATATAGTATTATTACGATTAATATTTGTTTGGGGTTGTAAATCATTACAACCCGGCGTTAGCCGAATTGGTAGCACCTGAAGCAGTCACCCGGGCGATCGGGGATCGAGACCCAATAACATTTTTTTTTTTCAGCATGTTACAGTCAAATAACGTGAAGAATTGTATTTTTCAATTTCCAATTTTTTTTTAATTTTCGAACCGTCACTCATCCGAGTAGTGTTCCGCGCGACGCTGGAATCATCAACTTTTTCTTTTACTCCATGCCACTGTTATTAAACAGTGTTTATAATGCTTTTTTTCTTAAAATAATATAAACGATTTGAAATATTGACTATTTTTATTAATCCCCCCATCTGCAATCAAGCGGTCGCCCATCCGAGTAGTGTCTGCATTCAATACGATAAACTCGCGGGACGCCAGAGTCATTATCATGTATTTTTCCAATGACATGCCGCTCTTATTAAACAATGTTAATAATGCTTTTTTTCTTAAAATAATATAAACGATTTGAAATATTGACTAATTTTAATAATCCCCCCATCTGCAATTGAGCGGTCACCCATCCGAGTAGTGTCCGCAGGCAATACGATAAACTCGCGCGACGCTCGAATCATCAACTTTTTTATTAACTTCATGCTACTGTTATTAAACAGTGTTAATAATGCTTTTTTTCTTCAAATATAAACTATTTCAAATATTTACTTTTTTGATTGAATGAAATTGCAATATTTTGTTCTAATTGCAACGAGCAATTCGAAAATTTCAATTCCATTGTATTCAGAAAATATTCAATCGGAAAAAGCATTTCATTTTCAAATTGAAGAATTAACATTTTTCTTTAAATTGGAATAAAGATTTTTTCCAAAAATGTTGTTTTCAAAAACAGCTATAAATTATTTGAGAAGCTTCATAAAATGTAATTGCAAAAAATTAATCAAAAATAGTATTTTTGTCCAATCGCAATTCAAAATCACCGAAATTTTTTTTCATTGCATTGAACAATTAATTCGATCACTGATTGCAAACGTAATCAGTTTTTATCGTTCCTCCTTACATTGTTGCGCCCGCCCCAACACTACCTCGCTCTATTCGTGTTTTCGGGAACGTTCGACGTTCAATACTCTCTCACACCACGCACGCACACTATCGATCTCGTTCGCGCTTTTACACGCATGCTTCTAAGGCTGCTGCGCCTGCACGCACACCACTACGCACCGTGTAGCCCGCTTATTCGTCGCGTCCTATTGGCTGAACTTCATTAATTAATATTTAATCAGGGGGGTGTCGGAGGAAAAAATGGAAGAGGACTTTTCGGTCCAGAATCACCCCATGTACCCACCCCTCAGAGGTCGGTCGACCATTATGGGACAGGCTGTATAGAGTTTTCAGGACTTAAGGCAAAAAGTGCTTACTTTTCCTCTTTTTGACTGGACTACTCACGGTTAACGCCACGAAGCGTCTCTCACGCAGTGGACGCGACTAGTGCGCGCTCTCTCGCTCTCAGCCGGGGACGCTCTCATTGGCTCTCGGTCACTTTCTCTCGGGACTCGGGCAGTGCGGATCGTGCGTTCTGTCTCAGATACATTTGACAGGCTCAGCGTATCTCGGGTAAAGCGCAGGCGAGTATCGTGCGCGTTCGCGCTTTCGCTCGTGATTCGATTATCACGCGCAAAGTCGGGACTCATTTTCGTGTGGTTTTTCTCAAACTATTCGGCTTTTCGGGGAATTATCTCACGGGATTGACGGGTCAAATTTCGCGAGTGAAATCTTCATGAAATTTGAAGGGAACTTCAAATCATCAGCAATTTTTGATCGGTACTCAACGGTGTGTGAACTCATCGGGTTTCGGACACTTTTCAGACATTTTCGGGTTTCTCATTCGATCATTTTTCGCCTTATCTTGCTCACGTATTTTTTTTTGTGATTTTCTCGTTCGGGCATTTTTCGGTTTTTCTCTTTCGGACACTTTCTCAGTTCCTCACGTGAACATCTCTCCGTGCTTCTCTCGTTCGGCTTTTCGGTGCTTCGCAATCGGGTTTCGGGATTTTTCTCGCTACTGATTGGAGGCTGAGATGGCAGATGGCGAGGAAGACTCGGCCGCTCCGGTCAAACCGATTGAACCGGAGACGTTGGCTGTTCCAGAATCACGGGCGAACGTGAAACCGAAGCGCGAAGCCGTGGTTGCGGATTCGGCACGGGAACCGACGAAAACGGACTCGCGTCGGGACAAGACTCCAT